>QZGG01001785.1:0-53758 GCA_006409495.1 Sedum album
TATTTGAAAGACTTGTGCTAAATGTGTTTTTGATTATTAATATTGCCTGCAATGGTGGGGTGTTAATAATTAAGAATAATCGAGTTTTGCCTCAACGGAGGGATTCGTAGTGTATGATGTGTTGCTCGAGTGATGACCCGAGGATGTCGGCTCACTCATAAGCGCACATGGTCTATTCTCATATATCGTATAACATATTTAGATTATGAAATTATTGCATGAATTGAGTGATACACACGAGTGAAGTATGATTCTGGAATATTTTCTCATATTAGAAACCAATCTATTTTAGTACTTGCATAACTTAGGAAACAAAACAATCATATGTCTGATTGAATAGATAAAATACATCGCTAATTATCTAGTACACGCACTGTGTTTGCTCTCTTGGGACGATACTCGGACTTCCGAGTTTATAAATTTTATTTGACTACTACTTGACCCCTAAAACAAATTAGACAAATATAAAGGGTTAAAAATACGTCTGTCAGTTCTTAAGTAGGTGCTCATGTGAACTTTCGGTGATCTTTCGAATCATCAGTTCATCGGGTGACTGGCTCAAACTTGCCACAAAGAAAGACAATTAGTATCCACTAAACTTCCGGTTAGTGATATCAAATAGAATCACTTGATTTCTCATTATGTATTTCTAATGGTTATCTCATTTTCACTCAAATCCACACTCAAATTTTTGCGAACCTGCGAACATATTAGGTTAATAAACCACACTCAAATCATGTACCCGACACTGTAATATATGTCCACTACTTGAGAAATCGACTGCAATTAGGGTTTCAGATCTACTAAACGAATTTGATTTGGAGCTTCTAGACGACGTACCACGAATCCGACGGCGTAAGCGACTATGGTCGTGTTCTTCGATTATGCAAATCGATTCAAAATCGAAAACGAGGATTATACGGGGAGAGTGATTTACGGAAAAAAATCAAAACCGCTTTGATTTTTGTTTTTTTGTGGACTAACCTACCCTTCCTGAGTTTTTGGAATCAAAATCTCGTATTTAATGTTTCAATTAATTATATATAGACCCCCAAATTAATAGCCGTCCGATCTGAATATTTACTGTTGAGATCTTTTTATATTTTATAACCAAAAGGTGCTTTTCACCTGATCCTTGCTCTTATTTGTGAAATATTACCTTTTGTAGTGTTTTGCGCTTCAGGCATATTTGAAGTGCAATGGAGATTTTACATGCTAATGGAGTGATTCTAGACGAATTTTGAGCACGAAAATGAAGAAAGAGTTGGATGACATCATGCTGACGTCAGCCATGGACGCTGAAGAGTTTATTTCCATGGACGTTGAAGAAGTAATTTATATTCTTAAGGGTCCGCGTAATATATTATCTAAGGGTCCGCGCATCTCTCTGGCCCAGCCCAATTCTGCTATTTCAGCAGCCATTATAAATAGGGTGTTAACCCTAATTCATAAGAGAGCCTGGACGGCCACCAGCCAAGTTTTCTTCTTCGAAATCAATTTTAGATTAATGTTTTGTAGTAGTAGCTAATTCCTAGTTTGAGTTATTTAGTTGCAACTCTGTATGAGACCATTGAATAGCATGTTTAAATTTAGTGAATTCTGTTCTTGTTATATATTGCGTGCTTTGTATTTGCTTGACCTAGCATAGCGGTGGTACTATCGTGTTGATTTGATTAGGTAATTGTTACATCTTCTTGAGACTCTAGCGGATAATAGAAGATAGAACTAGAATTAGGTAACAATCCTAGCGGGACTATCTGGTCTATGATTACATGTTGCAATGACATTCCCTAAACTGTGTTTTTCTTTTATTACTTTTAGTTGTAGTTACAAACAAACATAGGAGTAGAATTAGTTAGTAGAATAACTCTTAGACTAGATTACTTTCTCTTGGGTTCGATCCTGCTTACTACTATACTTGTTTTAAGTAGAATTATAAATTTAGATTTGCAGTGCACAACGACGCGTTGTCCAAATTCCTAAAGACTTTCACACTGCTAACCTTAAAAAGCATCATATTCTGCAAAATAATGTCATTTGGTGACTAGAAGTCTCCGTTGGATCAGGCTCGGGCTTACTCCAAAATCATAAGTTCGAGCTCTAATTATATGGTCGAACAGTTCGGACCATTCGAAAAATTGAACTGGATCGGATCCGTTCAAAAATTAAAAATCCACCGACTTTTGAAAGCGCTTTGACTTAAAGTTTGACTGGTCGAAATAGGGGCTTTCCACTAACTTTTCACAAAATAAATTAATTTAATATTATTTAGATAGTTTTAATATTATAAAAATATCTTGCCAAATAATTTTTAATAAATTATACACATTGAATACATGTGTATTCTATTTCTTTAAATAATATTTTTAATAAATTATAAACATTAAGTACATGTGTATTCTTCCTCTTTAGATAATAATTTTAAGAGTAAGGATTACGTGAAAATCACCTTTTGGAGTTTTGGTTATAAAATAAACAAATCTCAACATTAAATAATCAAATCAGACGGCTATTGATTTGGAGGTCAAAATATAATTAATTGAAACATTAAATACGAGATTTTGATTTCAAGAACTCAGGAAGGGTAGATTAGTCCAAAAAACTAAAAATCAGGCAGTTTTGATTATTGTTTCCGAAAATCACGTTCTCGCCCGTATAATTCTCGTTTCCGATTTTGAGCTATCGATTTGCAGAATCGACAAGAACGACGGTAGTCGCATACGCCATTGGATTCGAGATTCGTCGTCTAGAAGCTCCAAATCTACTTCGTTTTGTAGATCTGAAACCCTAATTTCAGTCGGTTGTCTCAGGTACTGGACATATATTATTGCGTCGGGTACATGGTTTGAGTGTGTTTTACTAACCTAATGTGTTCGCAGGTCGCGCGAGAAGCCCTAACATGACTCCACGAAGATTTGGGAAAAAAATATGGTAACCAACTTACTCTTAACGTTTCTGGTGCATGTTCATAAATGAGTATGTTAGATTCATGAGTCATAGTAGTGTAATTCCTGAATCATGTATGTAGACATATAGGATATCACATTTTAGTTGATACACGATTCAGTAAATGACCCCCTATCATTCATGAATCATGCTTGTAAATCATGAATCTAACCCGATTCATTAAATGACCCCGTATGATTCATGAATCATACTATGTCAGATCATGAATTATAGGTTGAATCTTATATTATGTTCTGGTTTATCATTCTTAACATCCAGAAAAATGGTGACACATTTGTTTATTTTTGTTTTTATATATGTTACGACATAACGTAGGAGTAAAAGGGGAGGCAGTCTGCTAATGACAAAAACAAGTTGGCCATCCTCCCAATCTCACTCATTAGAGATATACGAGATACAAATTTTGAATCAAACGAATCACTAAGTTCGACATCATGTAAAATTAATTAGAATTTTGTGTTCACTGATATTGTCGCTTGTAACAAAATGTTGATTGCTGGATTCCTGAATACTGTTGTCCATTTTAGATTTCATCTCAGCTGAAATACACCAATTTATTAGAGTAAAAAAATAAGGTTTTAGTTATTAAACTTCTATGATTTATGATTTGCTACCATATGATTCATGAATCAAATATATGTAAATACTGACCTTGCATTAACACTATTCAGATTACGTTTACTTTCCATATTTAAATTAGATACGAACATCATTATAAGAATAATATACGAAAAACAATTTCTAAAATATAAAACGTATATGATTCATGATTTGCTATTATATGATTCATGAATCAAATGTAGGCAAATAGTGAATCTGTGTTAATCTATTAATATGCACGAATGCAGGTTTTTAATGCGTTTTTCTGACTATCTGAGGTGCGCAAATACAGAAAATTGAGACATATCGATTGGGAAACATAAATCTTTCGAAGAAGTTGTATCCACGAATTTAGAATTCGACATATGATAATCAGAATCTCCTAATTGGAAGATGATAGAGTTACTATTGAATTGGGAACCCACTGTTTACGAGTTTGGGAAATATATAAAGAAACAATTGAAAGAATGAAAAAAAATTAAATGCCGGTTGGTTACCTCTATCCCTTAAAATAAGGGATTGAATTTGATTAGTATATTTGTAAAATATATTATAAAATGTATTTTCTTTATTGCCCTTTTGTCATTTAATATATTCATTAATATGATTTTATTATAACCGTTGATTGTAATTTAATGGATGATTTAGATTTGTTTGCATTTTATAAACAAACTAGCACTTTATTTGATCCATTCTCTAATTTTAATGGGAATAGATCAAGGATGCATATCTTTATGTGAGACAATGAGACACAATCTCAACCGTTGATTATTAATAATCCAACGGATGAGATTTAAACTCGAAATAATCGTCAAACTCAGCCGCCCCGTGTTTTTTTGCAAATCCAATTGTCTAATTTAATTAAAAATAAATTTAATCTCACCCATCAGATTAATCAAATCAATAAAAATTAAGTCCTCCCGCCTCACAAAAAACATAATGTCCCTCTTCATCTTAATCCATTTTAAATAAAATTAAAGATATATGTATATAAGAAAAAGATCATATGATGCTTATAATTTCGTAAGGCCGTAAGAGATCATCTCAATCGATTGATTTCTAATCATCCAACAACTAATATTGATAACCGTCATTTCTCAATCATCCGTGTATTTTGAATATTCAACTACCAACTTAAATTAAAAATAAATTTAATTTAACCGTCGAATCAATCAAAATTAATTGTTGAGATTATGTCATTCATCTTACAAAATTTATACTTTAAAAAATGACTACAAAATTGAGGACATGTAAATAATGACTACAAAATAATGCTTAAACTTATTAAATTCGACTCAATCCCTGTCCAAATCCGACACATTCAGATGATCAGATCCAAACACAACAGTCAGCACTTTCAAAAATTCAAATCTTGAAATGCCGTTGACGACAATTGAACCAACGGTCCGAATACATTTAGTGGAGTATAAAGTCCATCCATATAAATATTCTGGATATAAATGAACAATTCAACAAACGGACCATTTAATACAAATTCGATAAAATCCGAGAGCTATCGTCTTAGTCGTACTTTTTCACAAAGTGTCTTCCGATTTCTAGGGTTTCAAAAATTGCAGTGAAAGTTGATAATCTAATTCACATGGCGACGATGGAGAGCTTGATTGGACTTGTTAACCGGATTCAGCGAGCCTGTACTGTTTTAGGAGACTACGGAGGCGGTGACACCTCCTTCTCTTCGCTCTGGGAGGCTCTTCCTTCTGTCGCTGTTGTCGGCGGTCAGGTCAGCTTGCTCCTCCACGCGCTTTTTATCTGAATCGTTTGTATATTCGTCGAGTTATTGTTTGGATTTTTTTGGAGTGTGAGGGTTTTGAGTCAACTCTCTGTGTAACATTTTTTGCTGATTTTGATTTTTTTTCTTTTTTATGTGAGAACAGAGTTCTGGAAAGTCTTCAGTACTAGAGAGCATAGTTGGAAGAGATTTTCTTCCACGAGGATCTGGTGAGTGGTGGTTTGTCAGTGAGAAGTATTATTGAATTTGAAGTGTTTTTTATACTGATATGGGGATTTGTTGGAATTGTAGGTATTGTCACGAGAAGGCCTTTGGTATTGCAGCTGCACAAAACTGATGACGGAACACAAGAGTATGCTGAGTTTCTTCATATGCCAAAGAGGCAGTTCACTGATTTTGGTATGTGAACACTGTTGCCTGTATGGTTTTGACAACGTGGACGATTGAATTGATTTTGTCCAGTTTTGAATTGTTACCATCCCTGAGTTTTGTGATGATTAGAAATTGACTATTCAGTTTGTGTTCTGGAGCAGCTGTGGTTCGCAAGGAGATACAAGATGAGACCGATAGAATTACCGGGAAATCAAAACAGATATCACCTGTTCCAATTCATCTCAGTATTTATTCTCCGAATGGTATGGAGCTATATTTCCAACATGAGTTTCTCTGTTCAACATCATATCCCTAGATCTGAATTTAAGGTTGTGGTTTTGCAGTTGTCAATTTGACCTTGATTGATCTGCCCGGTTTGACAAAAGTTGCTGTTGGTATGTGCTTATAATGATTTAATTTTCATAACTCATAAGTTCTTGTTGATTCAAATTTTGCTTTTTTTTCAATAAACTGTTGTATGGTGCAGAGGGACAGCCTGAAAGCATTGTTGAAGATATAGAGAATATGGTCCGAGCTTATGTGGATAAGGTAACAATATTTACGTTATAACTCAAAACCGTGCTCTTGTCTATTGTGCTTCTTTTGGGAATTGCTTATATCTAAAGATGCAGGGGATAATTAATTTACTTGTCATTTGCATCATTTGTAATAGCCAAATTGCATTATCTTGGCCATAACACCTGCCAACCAAGATATAGCAACTTCTGATGCTATCAAGCTAGCAAGGGAGGTGGACCCTGCTGGTTGTTCTCTTTCTGTTTTTAATCGATCAGTTAATAAAGTTCATGTTGATTGAATGTGTCCTGACTGGAATAATTCCTACAGGTGAAAGAACTTTTGGGGTTTTGACAAAGCTAGATTTGATGGACAAAGGGACAAATGCTGTAGAGGTGAGTAGTTTTTAAATACTTTTTGTGCTAATAGTTGAAAACTCGTGTCAGTTGATTGTCACTCTGTCGTTATTAATATATGCTTCCTGTTTTAAATTGCCCTCATTTTTTTAATTTTTGGTTACTACAAGGTTCTGGAAGGAAGAGCTTATAAACTACAACATCCATGGGTGGGTATTGTAAACAGGTCACAAGCAGATATAAATAGGAATGTTGATATGATTATTGCAAGGCGCAAAGAGAGAGAGTACTTTGCATCAAGCCCTGATTATGGGCACTTAGCAAGTAGAATGGGCTCAGAGTATCTGGCCAAGCTTCTTTCCAAAGTAAGTGTGTGCTCTATCTACTGACATGTGTGTCCAGTTTTGACTTGTTAAATGAAGTTTGCTTCTGCTTATGTTTTTTCAGCATTTGGAATCTGTCATCAGAGCCCGGATACCGACTATATTAGCATTGATAAACAGAAGCATCGATGAGCTTGAGGCAGAGATGGACCACCTTGGACGGCCAATAGCTGTTGATGCAGGGGTGAGGTGTATCTTTATTGAACCACATTCAGAGATAGAAATTATGTCAATGTTAACTGATACATAGCTGCTATCATGTGCACTAGGCTCAACTTTATACAATACTGGAACTTTGCCGTGCATTCGACAAAATTTTCAAGGAGCATCTGGATGGAGGGTAAGTATATTTATATTTTATTTGTAGAGGTTTGTTTCCTGTAAAAGTGTTTCATGAGCTTGGTGATGAACTATGCGTGTTAGGAATCCACTGACTGTATAGTGCCAAACAATATGATCTAAAAATTATTTCAGTTTCATATTCACTCAATTTACCCCACCCATCCACTGTTTTCAATCACAAAGACGACGCGTGGTCAGTGTAAATATAAGTCAACATGCTTCGTCAGATTTAGTAAATTTAATATTTTGAAACACCTTGAATGGTTTAAGTATTTGAATGACTAGTTTCTTTTTTTTAAGGGCTAGTTTCTTTAATGTCCAGTTGCTTTAATATGTTATAGTAATACTCTGTCAATCACTGTTTTTATTTCTGCTATTTTACTTTAAAGCACAATATTATTTACTAACTTTGCCTTGATTGTTTCATCAGACGCCCTGGGGGTGACAAAATATATGGGGTTTTTGATAATCAGCTCCCTGCCGCGCTAAAGAAACTTCCCTTTGACCGTCATCTGTCTTTGCAAAATGTGAGGAAAGTTGTCTCAGAAGCGGATGGTTACCAGCCTCATCTTATTGCTCCGGAGCAAGGTTACCGCCGCCTGATCGAGGGAGCCCTAAATTATTTCAGGGGTCCTGCTGAAGCTTCAGTTGATGCTGTAAGTTGGATGCTTTCAAAATTTCATTAACAGAAAATTTGGAAGAACTAAAGCATTATTGCATAGCAATTATTTACGCTGATCTTGTTATCTTAATGTAGGTTCATTTTGTATTGAAGGAACTCGTCAGGAGGTCGATTTCAGAAACTCAAGTGAGTATTAGTCTCATATAATTTTTTTAAAAATATTTTACCCATCTAAGACAACTAAGCTCTAATATTTTTCTTGGTTCAACAGGAATTGAAGCGTTTTCCAACTCTTCAAGCTGAATTGGCTGCAGCAGCTGGTCACTCCCTAGAAAAGTTCCGTGAAGATAGTAAAAAAACTGTTATCCGCATGGTGGAGATGGAGTCTTCATACCTTACAGTGGAGTTTTTCCGCAAACTTCCTCAGGAAGTTGAGAAAGCTGGACCTGGTAACCCTGCAAACTCAGCTGCTCCTGGGACGGATCGATATTCTGAAATGCATTTCAGGAGAATAGCCTCAAATGTCTCCTCATATGTGAACATGGTATCTGAGACACTAAGAAACACACTTCCAAAAGCTGTGGTTCATTGTCAAGTAAGGGAGGCCAAACAGTCACTGTTAAACTTCTTTTACATACAAATCGGAAAGAAAGAGGTACTCCCTTTCTGTTTGGAAACCTCGGTTTCATACATTAAACGCTGAAGTGGTACCATGAGCAAGGTAACTAGCATAGCCGCTGATTCATTCTTTGTCGTGTTTATTGTAGGGTAAGCAACTTGCACTCATGCTGGACGAGGACCCTGCCCTGATGGAGAGGAGACTGCAATGCTCAAAGAGACTTGAACTGTACAAGTCTGCCCGAGATGAAATCGACTCTGTTGCGTGGGTAAAGTAATGTTAAGAGTTACACCAACGCCATCCTCTGTATTATAGCTAAATGAAAGATCCAATGACTTGGTATCTTACGGTTTCCTTTTGTCTGAAGTTGCATTTCGACCTTTCTGTAAAATCCTAATTAAATTGATTATATATTGCGTGATGTAAATTATTATTCAAAGCAGTTGTTCTTTTATTTTTAACTTCAGATTAATCAAAAACAGCTTATATCTTTTGATCTCAACCCTTCAAAAAAATTGCAAAAAATATATTTTAGTTTGGAGAACATCAGATATAGAATCAATTATACCTGTCAAATTTATCCATATCCGTTTATTGTCCATCAGCCGTCCGTTTAAATCAATCCATTAACCATTCGTTAAATTAAGCGGATAAAGTTATCCATCTGTTTACCATCCGCTTATTAAATGGATGAAACGGATGAACCATATCCATCTACCATCCATTTAATAAACGGATGGTAAACGGAATGACGGATGAACCACTATCCATTTAGCGTCCATTTACCATCCGTTTATTATCCTATTACCATCCATTTATAATTAACTCATAAACGGTAAACGGATGATAAATGGATAAACGGATGGTAAATGGATATGGATGATAAACGGATAAACGGATGATAAACAGATAAATGGATTATCCATTAATCCATCATCCGTTTACAATCCGTCCATTTAAACCATTTAAGTTTAACGGATTAAATGGATGACAACCTTCCATTTACCGTCCATCCATTTATCACCCGTCCATCCGTTTTGACGGGTCTAGAATCAATCTCTATGAACTCATCTAACAGCATACAAATGATCGTAAGATCGTTCAATAAAAGTCCGAAGAACAAATACAAACATGTTAGCAATCCAAATTAAGTTCAATAAAAGTCCCAAGTATATACAAACTACTGGATGATCTGAGCCTGACATAGTGATAGTGTGGCGCAAACTGGTGTGGAATGGTCTTTCCCCTCCTAAGCACAGGTTTTGCAGGTGGCTCGCGGCTCATAAAAGACTTCCTACTAGCAATCTAATGTTCCGGATATCATGTTCTTTTTTGTTGTCTTCGAATGCCTGTTATGAAGATGTGCTTCAGGGAGATGGGGATCAGGGAGGATTGGAAGTCCTGGGAAGAGATGACTTCTAGTTTTCGCTATGGCATGCGGCTACTCAGATTGAGAGCCTGTGAGAAATATTTTGTAGAAATAGGCCTTTGATTTTGTGGTTGTGGTTTATGGTTTCTACAGGTTTGGAAAGGCCTTGAAAATGAGATCAAAGTTTCTGACCTGAGTCTGATCAAAACGGCAGCGTTCGATTAGGAGCTAAAGCTGCCTCGCTTTGTCAATCTTCCTCGAGCGCTCGTTTTAGGTTCAGTAAAGAAGATGAATCTAGCGCAGAAATTTAGGGCAAGAGATGTTAGGAAAAGATAACTACGCAACGGAAATTGTATCACCAGGATATACTTTTTTCCTTCTCTTTTGTGTAAAAAAATGGGTTCACAAATATATACTCTGTACTATATTAAAAACATATAATGGGATGACACTACTCTTACTAATTAGAGAATTTTCTTCTTGTCAAACTATTTCATGTTTGAGGATTACACGTTAAGAATGAATTGAATTGTTGATAAAATGCAAATACAATCAACGCATTTACACTACGACATTTGCTGAAAATAATTTGAGGTAGTTTGTTTTCTACCATTCAATTCTCCGAAGCTTTCTCTTCTTCTCTCTTTCTTTACTTCTCTCCTTGCATTTCTCAATTTGACTAATTCTTCACCATCCAAATGTGGAGGGTATTCATTAAATCTCCTCCACCCGACTTATTTGGGGGGTAACACACTTGTAGCCTCTCTGCAAAATCCTAACTCGCCTTATGGTAACGTCTTGGTCATCATACCTGATAAATTATCATAATCCAGCATATCACTTATCCAGGGATACCTCATATCAGTGTGCTTTGACTTGGAGTGAAAACTTGAATTCTTGCTCAGACGGATCGCACTTTGACTGTCACAGTGTACTGTGTGTATTTTTGTTGTTCTTGTCCTAAATCTTGCAAGAACTTCTTCATCCAAAGCATCTTTTTGCACTCTTCTGTAGCTGCAATAAATTCAGCTTTTGTAATTGATAATGCAATACATTTCTGTAGCTTTGACTGCCACGAGACTACTCCCCCTGAAAATGTAATCAGATAACTAGAAGTAGATTTTCTAGATTTAAAATCTCCGGCCATGTCTGCATCTGTGTAGCCAACTAGCTCATACTTGCCATTTCCAAAATATAAACTCATTTTATAAGTTCCTCTAAGATACCGTAATATCCACGTGACAGCATTCCAATGCTCCTTTACTGAATTTACAAGGAATCTGCTAACGACACTAACCGCGTGTGTTATGTCTGGCCGAGTACACACCGTTGCATACATTAAGCTTCCAACAGCTGAGGCATATGACACATTCTTGATTTCATCTTTTTCTTTGTCAACTGTTGGACAATGCGTCTTGCTAAGCTTGAAGTGACTTGCAAGTGGAGTTGCAACTGGCTTTGCAACTGGCTTTGCCTTGTCCAAGTGGAATCGCTCCAATACTTTCTCAATATACTTATCTTGAGATAGCCATAACTTTTCCTTAGTTCGATCACGATAGATAGTTATTCCAAGAATGTGTCTTGCTGGGCCTCAGTCTTTTATTGCAAAAGACTTCTTCAACTCTTTCTTCAGTTGGCTTATCTTCTCGCTATTCTGCCCAACAATCAATATGTCATCCACATATAAGAGGAGTATGATGAACTCTCCGTCTGGAAATCTCTTCACAAAGACGCAATGATCTGAAGTAGTCCTTCGATAGTTATGCTCAATCATGAAGGAATCAAACTTCTTGTACCATTGGCGTGAAGCTTGCTTGAGTTCGTATACACTCTTCTTCAGACGACAAACTAAATCTTCTTTGCCTTTTACTTGAAATCCTTCTGGGTGCTCCATGTATATTTCTTCTTCAAGATCACAATGAAGAAATGCAGTCTTCACATCTAATTGCTCAATTTCGAGATTCTGCCTTGCAATCAGGCCAAGCATCAGCCGAATGATGACATCTTCACTATCGGAGAGAATATTTCTTCAAAATCAATTCCCATCCTTTGGCTGAATCCCAACATGACTAATCTTGCTTTGTATCTGGGTCGTGAGTTACCTTCTTCTTTCTTTAGTTTATACACCCATTTGTTCTTGAGTGTCCCTCTACCTTTCGATAGTGGTACCAACTCATACGTCTGGTTCTCATGCAAGGATTGCATTTCTTCCTGCATAGCTTTCAACCATTCACTTTTTTTGTTATCCGTCAGAGCTTCTTCATAAGTCTCTGGTTCTCCCCCGTCAGTTAGTAATACATATTCACTAATTGATCGAGTACCTAGTACTTAGAATATGTAACCTTCTTGATCTTCTCAATTGAGGCTGATGATCTTGCTCTTGTTCATCATCACTTCTTCCATATCATTGTCATTTTCTTCGACTGCTTCTTCAGTTGGTTCCCCATGAATAGGAGATTGATTCTCTGAATCTCCAACATCATCTTCAACATCTTCTTAATCTGTATATGAAGGAATAATTGGATCTAGGTTAACTGGATATTCTTTCGAACTATCAGGTTTGACTCCTCTTTGAATATATTCAATGTTCTTATCTTCAAAGAAAATAACATCTCTACTTCTGATAATCTTTTTCTTGTTAGGATCCCACAGCCTGTAGCCGAACTCTTCATTTCCATATCCCAAAAATAAGCATTCTTTCGTTTTAGAGTCTAGTTTTGACCTCTCATCTTTGAGAATATGAGCAACGCTCTTTATCCAAACACCTTCGAGTGCTTGTAAGAAACCTCTTTTCCTTTCCAAAACTTATTTGGAACATCACCGTTTAACGGTCCTGAAGAAAATAAGTTGATCAAATCAATCGCAATCATTCGAGCTTCTCCTAAAAGCCCTTTTCTAGTTTTGCATGAGATAACATTGATCTCACCCTTTCAACAATCTCTCACCCAGTCTGTTATGTTGAGGTGTCTTTGGAACAGACCTTTTGTGTTGGATTCCATTTTGCAAGCAGTATCGATGAAATCTGTCCATGTATTCTCCTCCGTTGTCTATACAAATACATTTTAACTTTCTTCCAGTTTCTCTTTCAACACCAGCGTGAAACTGTTTGAAAACTTCAAACACTTGATCCTGTCTTTAAGGCATACACCCATACCTTCCTGGAGTGATCATCAATGAAGGTAACAAAGTACCTTGCACCTCCAAGAGTATTTGTGGTCATGGGACCACACACATCTGAATGCACTAGATCTAGATTGTTGGGTTTTCTCTGTGGGGTCTTGTAATGGAATGACGCCCTTTGTTGCTTTCCTCCTAAGCAATCAATACAAGGTGTGAGAAACACATCTTTTGTTTTCAAACCTGGTAGTACCTATCTTCTGGTCAGTCCCTTCTCACTCATATATCCTAGCCGCTTGTGCCACAGCTCGAGTGAGGACTCTGTATTCTCTCAAACTCATGTTTTGGTAAAACGGTAGCAGTAGCAGCTACATTACTTTGGTTGCCGCTTCCTTGTTCTCGTTAGAGAATTCTGTATTCTCTCTTCATGTGACCCTTCCTGCACAATGGTAGCCCTCAACATCCTTCTTTGATGTTTCTCCGGAATTTGTCACTATCGTGGGCTTTTCTGCTCGTTTTCCATCCACGATGATCACCAACAAAAGCCTCCAATTCTGATGGCATTCCTTGTTCTTTTCGTCTTGTCTCTTCATTGAACATGTTATCTTTAACTGTGTTCAATGTCAAGATACTTTGAGGAGCTGAGTTGCTCAGCGACACAACAAGTGTGTCCCAATTATATGGCAAGGAACTTAGAAGTAATAGTGCTTGTAATTCATCCTCAAGCACCATCTTCATGTTAGTGAGTTGATTCACTAACCCCTGGAATTCACTCAAGTGTTCTGACACACTCCTCATATCTCGATACTTGAGATTCACTAGCCATCAGATTAAGAAGGCTTTATTTCGAGCTGTCTTCCGCTCGTACATGGATTCCAACTTCTTCCGCATTGTGTAGGCAACCGTCTCTTTTGCTACATGATGGAATACACTTTGAGCTACCCATTGCCGTATTTGAATGACAGTTTTTTGATTCATCACATTCCAATCAACATCTGACTTGGAATCTGGTTTTGCTCCTTCGTTTTCTAACGTTGGAACAAATCTTTGTAATAAAGAATGTCCTCTATTCTTGGCTTCCACATTGAATAATTTGAAGAAGTCAGCTTCACCATAGTTGTGGACGACGTCGACGCAAAGTCTTCCATTTTATTCACACAAGATATCGTAAGAACCAAAGCTTTGATACCAGTTGTTGGGAAAAGATAACTACGCAGCGGAAATTGTATCACCAGAATACACCTTTTTCCCTCTCTTTTGTGTAATAAAATAGGCTCACAAATAAATACTCTCCACTATATTAAAAACACATAATGGGATGACCCTTCTCTTACTAATTAGAGGATTTTCTTCTTCTCAAACTATTTCATGTTTGAGGATTACACGTTAAGAATGAATTGAATTGTTGATAAATTGCAAATAAAATCAACGCATTTATACGACATTTGCTGAAAATGATTTGTGGTAGTTTGTTTTCTACCATTCAATTCTCCGAAGCTTTCTCTTCTTCCCTTTCTTTACTTCTCCCATTGTATTTCTCAATTAGACTAATTCTTCAACATCCAAATATGGAGAGTACTCATCAAGCGATTTCTATCAACATAGAAGAAGATCGAGCGTTATTGAAAGATTTGAAATTCGCGAACGAAGCTGAGTCGCCGTACATATTAGTGTCAATTGGTTGAATGTCCGCGAGTTGAAGTCGTCGTTGTTGAAAGCTCTAGATCGATTTTTCTACATAGATAGGGAGTTACTCGTCTTCTTAGTTTTAGTTTGATTGATCTTTAGTGGTTAGTGGGGTTGTAAATTTTTACCGAACGTTGTTGTAAACGATTGCCTTAGGGCTTTATTAGTCATTTATTTGATTGAGTTCTCCAAAGGAGCTCCGTGGTTTTCCTTCAGCGATTCACTGATTTCCACGTTAAAATTGCCTTTGTTTTTAGTTTGATAATGGTATGCTTAATCTTATTTAGCTGATCGTTTGTCTTAGGAGCTAGCTAGATTTTGAGTTTTGGAACTTTTACGGAACTTTTTTTATTGACAAATTTTATGTTATATTCTTGCTGGAACTTGTCTATACATTATAGGGTCTGATAAAGATTACACTGTGGTATCAAAGCTGTTTTAATATGTTTTTTGGAATTGTGAAGCTCTAGAATAATTTTTCGATCAAATACTGATCATTTTCTTGTGTGTGAAAAATGTCAGATTTGATTTGACCATGATTGAAAAATGAACTGGTCAAGGGGATTTCAACATCTGGATGAAGAAAATGAGGGTTGTGCTATTAATGGAGAACCTTTGGAAAGCAGTGATAGAAGCCTCGACAGTTGATCGTGCTCCATCTACATCTCAAATGTAAGGCTCTTTTTGCGATTTTTATAAAGCTTAGAGATAATCGTATGATAAAAGATCACTAAGATGCATGAGGATGATCCAAAATCGCGATACGAGTTTTATTCAGCCAACATTATATTTCTTGAACACTTAGTCTAGTAAGGGTGTGAAGGTTGATCCTCCAATGATGGTAGCGGTGGAGAAATGGAACACACCTACTTCAATTGCAAAGATTCTTAAATTTTCAAGCTTGGCTGGATAATATTGTCGTTTGTACATAATTTTAGTTGTATAGCTTCAAAGGATTAAATTTTGAGTAGTTAGCGTAGTTCGATGAGAGTTTTCAAAGATTAAAAGAAACCTTAAAAATGTAATCTATTTTAACTATTCCTTCTTGGTATCTGTGGGTTCATAAATCATTGAAATACTTCCACAGTGGAGTTGGTATGTAGTATGATTGTGTTATTTCGTATGCATCGCGGCATTTGAAAATACATGAGAGTAATACGGAGAGTGGTTTGAGATGTTTACGAATCAAATGAGTGTGAAGTCATTTTCAATCAGAAAGACCTAAACCTTATCTTTAAGTATCTCCGTTTGGATGCGGGAAAATGTAATGAAAAGTTCTTATTGTTTTCTTTGTTATTTTTTCATTTACCATAATTCAACCAAACATACCCAAATATTTTTCTTTAAATTTTCCATCAAACGTTCTTTTTCACTCATTTTTTCATGCAACCAAATGGAGCATTAGAGAAATTGTCCAAATTATTAGTACATGAGTTTCTCTAGAATTAAGAAATAGAGGTTTATTATATATGTAAATAGAGGTTATATCATGTGAATCCATTTATTTTGGTGAATTCGAGAACGTCATTTTGCATCCATTGCATTTTATCAATGCACAAGATTTCACATGTCTCATTAATGTGTTGACACAATCTCTTGCATTGATAAAAACAATCAACGAATACAAAGTGGATTCACGATTTCGCAAAAAATGGTGAAACCACATGATACAATCTCAACGTATATATATGATTCGATCGGTGTATGACATTATTTTGTGTGAAAGTATAGATGTGTGACTTGATCAATCAAACAAAACTTCTTGCCTCGTGCTTGATACCAAGTCAGCTGTCAACATTGAAAAACCTTAACAAGTGCTGTTTGAGACCAAACATCGCAAAGAAACACAAATAAAGTCAAAATTTTGAATACTTCAAACACGGTATTGTTCCAAAGTTCCCTTAAAAGTTAAGACTAATTAACATGTCTTACATATTTCAGGAACAATAGCAGTCTTTCACCTCATGGCACCAAGTACCAAGTTTATCTTCATGTTGCTTTTCTTGAGTGTTGTGTCAGCCATTGGTGATGGTGCAGGCAGAACAAACCTTGTTATGGAGCTTCAGAATCTTCATACTATCCAGCATATTATTAGACGCTCACCTCCACCGCCGCCAACGCCGGAAGCCAATACAGGGATAGGCACAAAAGGAGTCACGAAATATTCTCCTCTAGCTTGATCATCAATTGTTTATTGATTGCCGGACCAGGAGACAAAATAAAAGCATACTCACATATTTCTTTAAGTTGTTTGCTAATTGTTATGGCAATGTTTATTGTTGTCATTGATTTGAGCTAGTAAAATTCAAAAGTGCATTTGATATCTAATGTTGAAATTATTAACTATTAATCACAATTTATTGAGTGAAAATTTACGTGCTTCAAATTAAAATTGGATCGAAATGTCCAACTGATGAAAAAGGGGTGCTATTTGAGATGTCCGTTATACGAACCATTGTAACCGCTATCAAAAAAAACCAAATTGACCTTCTTAGTCAAATGCTTGCAAGGTGTTTTAAATATAAATGTTTTACGTGCGTTCATTATTTAAAAACGATTCTTCGAAAGGTAATTAAAAAAATTGAATTTCAAGTATTTTTTTCCTGAATTAGATGTACAGTAATATCCATTTTTGACAAAATCTCAACAAAGTCTAAGTACCTATAGGTAAGGAAGCAAACAAACATGTCTCCAAACGCTACAACAATACAACATAGTGCCAACTCTGAAGCTGTTTTCGTTCTCCGTGTTATGAACTCATCAGTTCACTGAAATGCACTAATCCTGGAAGAGAGTTCCCCATCGAAGAGTCCCACGAAATTAACCGATGGATGGACACTAGTCTACTTCTTTGACTTGCTCGACAATGACCATAGGCAGTTCCCTAGACAATTTACGAAGGCTAGTCAATCATTGTAAATAGAAATCACAGTAACAATCATGACCATATAATGTCATTTTACCTCAAGCCATTCATACAGTGAAGTGTTCGTCGCTCTGGTTCCAACTTTAACTTTTGACGCTCTCAAGATTTCTAGATACATTAAGAAAGGCAATCATTCTAAATTCTCAATGAAAGTTGAAATGGCAAGATAATATACTTTCAACTCTGTCTATCATGTAACTTTTTTATGGAGAGTTGTTGTCTATAGCTACGCTTTGATGAAATGCACGTACCTGCAAATACTTGCTAACAGCAAACATGTATGGGAAAGTAGCTTGAGCCGATACAAGAACAGTCGCCCTGTTGAATTCCTAATCCAAAATTTCCAGATAAGAATGCGAACACTTAAATGAATAAGAGTAACACAAACTTGAGACTAGTTACAATTTATAGTTCACAACAGACATGAAGACTAAGTAATAAATGGAGGCTTTGGCTCAAAATGAGGAGCCTGGCTATGAGTACTTGCAAACTATTCTTTCACTCGTTGCTCAAAGAGGTATACTCCATATTTTGGATAGGTTTAAATTAAACTACGAAATAAAATCAAAACCATATCAAGGATTCCGTTATAGGTACAAAATACAAATATGAACAAGACGACTGGTACAATGCTCTATTGCAACTAGACCCATAAACAAAAACAAATAACTTTATCCAGCAAAAGCTTACCTAGGCAGTGAGATTTTGTACGCGCAGCCGATGATCATACTGAAGGTGAACACTAGCCGTGATAGCCATAGCATTCAATGCTGCCTCTCGGCCCTCTCCTACATATCAGTAAATATAAAACAGCCTCAATCATACCATCTCATCTTCTGTACCGAAAACTTGTGGGAATAATACAAAATAACAAAGATATTTACCATTGTTTTTAAGTCCAACCAAAACTTCGCTATCCTCTTCAGCTGCGACCACTGAAAGATACTAAGCATTGCTAGTAAGAATGTAAAATTAATCCTACATTGTGTGCAAAACGCTCAAGGCAAGTCGGTAAGAGATTGACTCACATTTGCCAGCATTCTTAGGAAAAGTAGATACTGTTTAGAAACATCTCTAAAATGTCTATTTTTTAGTTTTTTTCCGAATGCCTTTGTTTCAAACAAGTTAAAGTCAAGATTGAGGATTCGAATCATTCAAAATATAATGTGACTACATGATGATCCAAGTCATTCTGTTCTGTCTAATCATTTCATCCACACAGCTTACACGCATCGTTAGTAATGATCAATCTGTAATCAACAATACATAATACTCTCAAGTCAAGATATATCAATGGATAATGTGGAGATAGTCTTTTACAGATTCCTAACTCCATTCCTGAATTCACAACTGTAATCGCACTAACAGTTGATTTTTTTAACATGGCACCCGAAACATCTCAATCAGATAAATTCATTGGCAACGAACTTTTATTTCTTTTAATTTTTTTGATTTTAATTTTTTTGATGGCTTGCCTTATTTTGGCTTGTGCCATTGATTAAAGCAAGTGTTCAAGTGGGAAGTGTCTCGGTTTTCTTCCTAACCCCCGACACTAGTCAATAACCAATACAAAAACTTTCATTGCCAATGAACAATCTATACATAGATTTCCGTATCTCATCATTGCCCTTTCAACGCGAGTCAAGATGAGGGTGGTTCATCTCTTTTACCGGTTACTCAGACTAGAGATTAGACAATCTTTTTAACAATTTAGAGTGCCATAAAAACAAACTCAACATATAGTGCAACTATTCATGCAACCACAGAATGTGTCAAATTCATCTAAGACATTTTTCTATCAACTCCACATTCCAAGATATCTCAACTTAAAAGCATTCATATCATCAAGTACAAATCTCACAAAACATCAGATTACATGCAAGCACATATATCAGAAACTAATAGAACAAAACATCACTCATATAAATCATCAATTCATCACAACATACGATGATAGTTTTTCTCTTCGACTCATAAAATAAAAATAAAGACTCAATTGACTCAACTTCCCTCCCTACACTTAAAATATGAAGTGTCCTCACGGCACAACATACAACAAGGATGAAGAAGATGACAACATAGTTTAGTAAAATACTAAAAATAGATGTATTAAGGGAACGAGTGAACTCCCTTAATGATCCTCAAATGATTGAAATGACTGTAAATAGCCGCTCCATGTGTTCATCCTTGAGGTGGTGGCCCTGGCTGAAAACCCTTTATATCAAGAATATGAGCACGAAAAGAGTTAAACATAAAATAAATCTGTTAAGATGTAAATTGGCCCTCTTGGGCCTCAGGCTGTGACTAGTAGTATGGCTGCTCATCCGCTGCGCCAACTAGCTTTGCTATCACTATCTCTCTCTCTGCTACTCATTCCGTTCAGCTTTGCTCTGTTTTTTCAAATTGAATTTCTTGATTTTTCAAGCTTTTGAAAGCTCCGTTTACATCAACAACCTACAAGCTCCAATAGTTCGCTCCTGATCCAGTACTCCCTAAACCCTAAACTTTAGTTTTTTGATATTTGTAATCGTGGTATTGTGTTTGAACATACATTACTTTGATAAATTTGTAGAAATGGACAATCTTCATATCACGAATGATCGTGATGATGATGCGGAAGAATGTTCCGCGCCCGCTAAGAGAGGAAGGAGGAGGCCGACCTACCTTACCAGATTTTGTAAGGAGCGACGAAGCACTTCTCAAACGTCAGCGACGATCGAGTTTAACGAAAAAAGACACCCAATGGGTCCGAACAAATCGATTTGGAGAGAAGTGCATTTTTTTGGCGGCACGAACAAGAGTTCCTATTTTATGTGCCTCGTGTGGAGCGATATGAAGGTAATAATAAAAATGTGATTTCTACTCTTTGATATTTAATGTTTTTAGTGATTCTTGCATTGACGTTATTTTACATATACATTTATATTTTGATACTATATATACAATTACGTTTGAAAAGATTCATACTTTTTACTTGTTTTTGTCTACAAGCAAAATTCGATGTATCGAATGCTCAAAAGAAACAAGAGCTGAGACAAGCGGGAATTTCGTGGAGAAATTTCAAGACAACCCTTAACAAAGATTACATCAAGGGTGAGAAGAAAGAAGAAGATCCCACTCTTGTTTATCAGTTCATTACAAGGGCGGAATGATACACTTACTCAGGCGATTGGAAAACCTGAGTATCCAAGACGTACTCGAGGGGTCGGGATGGCAGTGGGCTGGAAAAAAGTATTTCCCAAAGGTTCGACTTCTACAAAAGTTAGCACAAATGTCATGCAACAACCTAGGGGAATCAATATTAGCTCATCTAAGCAGCACATCCCATCACCTGAAGATTATATTTTCTCTACAATCCCTGAGGTATATTAAACTTACTAAATTAGATAAAATACAAAATTTTGGTAACTCATATTTACTTTTATTTACTTGATGTAAACGGGTTTAAAATGTGCGTTCTTCGTTGATGATGACTCTCGGACGATGGTTGTATATGGTCTTGTTTTGCCTGGGAGAATCGTGCAGCATAGTCTCATTGATGATCATAAAGTGAAGACATCATTGCATTATGCAATCGACCCTGATTAGCCGATCCCGCATCTATTGCCGCAATTGTACATTGTTAGAGATGCGGTAAATGCAGTTGTTTCGTGACCTAAGTTGCTGGTTGAAAGTAACAGGAAGGTACGTGAATATATTATACTTCAGTTATCTTTATTATTGTAAATTTGGATTTATGCAGTATATTTTGTTTTCAAGCATACAGTGATTATAAATTTGGATTTATGCGATCAAGTATCCATGAACCTTCGTTTGCACACTTGAGAAACACATTGTCAAACGCTTTATCATCGTGCAAATCAGCAAGAAATCTCACTACCAATCTTTATACCAAGTTAATTCTTTGGTGATGATGTATGGGCTCACTTGTATAAGGAAGATATTGTTAAAGTTTTACAGTTGCAAAAGATTGGAGATACTGTCCTTGAATTATATATGATATATTACTTTCATTCATCATGCACTATTATCTAAAATTAATTTGAAATTCAATATAATTTTTAATTAAAATCGTTTGCAGTTATCTTTTCCATGAGTTTGGACGATTCGGATTCAAATTTGGATTTGTTAGACCATCGTCCACGTCAAGCATTCAAGACATTACCACAAGAGTTTCGCTTTTTACGTGGTAACTCATCCATCTTTTGCTATTTTCTATCATACTGTGATCCACAAGAGTAAATATTCAATTAAATTTTGTATTTGATAGTTTTTAGATACTCTAAAGATTTAACTTAACATTATTTTTCATCATGTTTTGAAGAAGTCATTGGATGTTGTGTGTACTCTTTCCAAGATAAAATCTTGTATATTGGCTAGATCCGATGGTTGGAATGGTTCGATCGGATGTTCGGCGATTTATTGAAAAGTAAATGTAAAATATTAAATTATTAGTTTCGGCCCTTTAATTTTAAACTTTATATGCCACTAAACATTTTTTGTGTTTTTAAATCTAGGAGTTTTCAAAACATTCAAATTATGAATGGATCGTCTTCACAATCCAGACCGACTACATGGATAACAGTCGAGGTAATTAATTTAATTTCTAGCATATTTTTACACTTTCAATTGGAATAAAATATACTAACATCATGTGTTTTTACTTTTGTAGTGTCCACAACAACCAGAGGCAACGATCTTATGTGGTTATTACTGCATAAGATACATTCAAGATATCATTAAGTATGTCCAAGAAAATAATGGACAACTTCATGACAACTTTATTGATGTAAGTTTCATTTTTCGTTGCATTATTAAAAATATAATACAATTTACATTTATATAATACGTGTTTTGATGAGAAATAGGTGTTTCCAAATGGTCGGGAAAGTTATTCGTCTCATGTCATGAATGAAGTAAGGGACGAATTCTGATATTACATTCTTGATGGTCCCGTTCAAGATTATCAATGAAATTGATGCCTCAACCTGGTAAGTCGTCTTTTTCCGTCTTGTTTATAATGTAGATTTAAATGTATGTTTGTGCGAATTATTTACTTGGATGCCGTTATGAATGTCCATAATTTGATCGTCTTGATTGTCTAATTTATCTTTTTCTAGGTATTTGAATTCCGATTATTCTCAATTTTATAAGTCATAATGAATCGAAGTTGGATGTGTTTAAATCGGAATGACACTGGTCCGTTGGTTATGAAGAAAGAATAAGAGAGTTCTATCAATTTGCTAAGGAATAAGAGGGTTCTATCAATTTGCTAAGGAATAAGAGGATGACGATTTAGTTGGAATGGTGAATAGCATTGAGAAAAAGATGAACGTCGGGTTTTCAGTCATTGAAAAACTTAAATCTGATTCTGAGACGCCTTTATACGATGGTTGCAAAAAATTTACCAAACTTTCAACAGTGTTAAAGTTGTTTAATCTGAAAGCAAAGAATGGATGGAGTGATAAGAGTTTTACAAAGTTATTGACATTGGTCTAAAAAATGCTTTCTGATCAAACGATTGTATTTTGCTTCGAGATCGGTATAAAGATCTAACTGAACGTCCAGTTTGTAACTCTTTTAGATATAAACCGAACAAAGCTCCCAGCATCAGTTCAAAAGACGCACCGTCTAAAGTGTTGTGGTATTTACCTCTAATTCCAAGATTTCAGCGGCCCTTCTCAATCTCAGACGAAACTACTAATTTGAGATTGCATGCTGAAAAATGTGTTGAGGATTATATGATGCGTCATCCGGCTGATTCAGTTCAGTGGAAGACTTTCAACGAAACATTTCCTGAACTTGGAGGCGATTCAAGAAACATACATTTAGGTTTGTGCACTGATGGAGTGAATACGTTTGGAAATCTTAGTAGTCAGCATAGTACATGACCGGTCATATTGGTTAACGGGAAAAAAAACGTTGTTATAAACATAATTTGTAGTAGTGAAAGACTCTCAAGTTTGTTCATCGGAAGATGTGGGCTGTGTATCCTAGAATTGTGAGATACGTTATTGAGGCTGAATTTTACACATGGACGCAAATTCAGAATGTAGAGATTGAATGGTCATTACTTTGTGCATTGGTGGAACGGTGGAGAGCGGAGACACGTACTTTCCACTTGAGGGTTGGATTGCTTAATGGTTTGCCTGTAGAGGGAGCAGTAGTTTTAGGAAAAGAGAAACATGATTGGGAGGCGACGTGCATACAGCTTTCAGGGGCTTATCCTGATACAGGTAAATCTCCTACTCTGGCTAAACGTAAGTGGTTTTGAGAGAACATGAGAGTGGTACCTGATGATGCGACAGAGGAAGTCGTACAGCGTTATGCTAGAGCATACATATTGTGCATGATGGATTCGTCATTGGTGCCAGATTTATGTGTGGGGATAGACTTTCTCTTCATTATTTACCCTTACTAGTGGGTCTTAATAGTGTATCGTATTTATTTGGTGCCAGATTTATGTGTGGGTCATTAGTTTTCTACCGTGATCAGCTTGACCAGATGAGTGCATCTGATTTTATTTGGGTACCTTAGGATGCGAATTTATTTCATTTATTGAATCCAATGTGTTTGAATGGGCAAGGATCTTGATTATCTGAGGTTCCACTACTGTGCTTTAACATAGTGGAATGGTATCATCCATCTTGAGTTCTGCGGCAGTTTGGCATCTTTCAGAATGTCCCGATGTGGTACGAGGCCTGTTAAAATCGAGACACAGTTTACAAAGAAAGCTGCGCGTAGATTGGACTGTAGAGCTACGTGACTACATCACAATATGAGATGATTGTGCTAACCGTAGACAGATTGTAGATGGACCACAGATTGATGCATCCCACAATCCAGATTACCGCAGATGGTATTGTACCACAACGCGCAGATTTGTGCAGCCTCAGATGAATGACTCACAGACTTATCGTCCCACTGCACCAGTCCATCATAGCCTGGTAAGATCATGTGTTTTATGTATTTAATGTGCTTTAACATTGTAATGACACTTATAAATTTTCATGTGTTTTGTTGTAGGTACGCACTCTTGGGCATAATGCACGTACAGCTGTCAATATGTTTTTTATGTTAACCGATGATCAGGCTAGGATGGGTGCTCATAAACATAATGTGTAGCAGTGAAAGACTCTCAAGTCTGTTCATCGGAAGATGTGGGCTGTTGATCCTAGAAGTGTGAGATATGTTGTTGAGGCTGAATTTTACACATGGACGCAAATTCAGAATGTAGAGATTGATTGATCATTACTTTGTGCATTGGTGGAACGGTGGAGAGCGGAGACACATACTTTCCACTTGAGAGTTGGATTGCTTACTGGTTTGCCTATAGAGGAAGCATTAGTTTCAGGAAAAAAGAAACATGATTGGGAGGCGACGTGCATACAGCTTTCAGGGGCTTCCTGATACAGGTAAATCTCCTACTCTGGCTAAACGTAAGTGGTTTTGTGAGAACATGAGAGTGGTACCTGATGATGCGACAGAGGAAGTCGTACAGCGTTATGCTATAGCATACATATTGTGCATGATGGTTTCGTCATTGGTGCCAGATTTATGTGGGGATAGACTTTCTCTTCATTATTTACCCTTACTAGTGGGTCTTGATAGTGTATCGTATTCATTTGTTAATGTTGTGTTTGCTTATCTTTACAGACAGATGTGTAGTGCAGCACAAATTGGGCATAAGCGGATGGCTGGATGTTTACTCCTCCTGCAACTTTGGAGTTGGGAGAGGATGTCTATAGGTAGAATAGAACGATAGATTATGAAAGAATTCCAGAGTTTGAACAACCTCATATTGATCCTATTATGAGAGGCACATGGTCTTACACGTAAGTTGTTATTATTATATTTTTTATATTTATTTGTATATGTTTATTACTTTCTAATGTGTTTCATATTTTGTGTAGAAAATGGAGTGGTCCAAAATCGTATATGAATGTACCACATGGGTCATTGGGTTTCTACCGTGATCAGCTTGACCAGATGAGTGCATCTGATTTTATTTGGGTACTTTAGAATGCGAATTTATTTTTTTATTGAATCCAATGTGTTTGAATGGGCAAGGATCTTGGTTATCTGAGGTTCCACTACTATGCTTTAACATAGTGCAATGGTATCATCCATCTAGAGTTCTGCGGCTGTTTGACATCTTTCAGGATGTCCCGATGTGGTACGAGGACTGTCAAAACCGAGACACAGTTTACAAAGAAAGTTGCGCGTAGATTGGACTATGCTAACCGTAGAGTAACTACATCACAATATGGGATGATTGTGCTAACCATAGAGTGATTGTAGATGGACCACAGATTGATGCATCCCACACTCTAGATTACCGCAGTTGATATTGTACCACAACGCACATTTGTGCAGCCTCAAATGAATGACTCACAGACTTATCGTCCCACTGCACCAGTCCATCATAGCCAGGTAAGATCATGTGTTTTATGTGTTTAATGTGCTTTAATGACACTTATAAATTTTCATGTGTTTTGTTGTAGGTACGCACTCTTGTGCATAATGCACGTACAACTACCAATATATTTTTTACGGTAACCGATGATCAAGCTAGAATTGGTGCTCATAGCATTTTTCTACAACAGTAGGGGAATTGGAGAGATTGGGAGAGTTGGATGCGGTTGGAATTGATCCAGCAGTTATTACTTTCGACGTTGGTATGTTAAATAAACACATATTATTTAAGTTTGACTCACCGTTGTATTCAACGGTAAAATATAAATGCAGGTGACAGTACCCAGTATGGGGATGGAGATGACGATGTGACAAACCTTGCATCACAGCCACAGACAGCTGGACATGATATTCCTTGTCCATCGCAGCCCATGGAGGGACGACCGCATCGTGAGAAGAGACCTTCTAGAAGATATTCGCCGTCAACATTTATTCGTCATTGATATATACTTGAATGTTTTGTTTCATGTTTTATTTCGTATTTCAAATTTAAATCATTCTTATTGAACTTCATACATTCTAGATGATTTTTAAACTAGTTATTAAATGTCAATCAGTACTTCGAGTAAGACAAGCAGTCCTGTTGTGACCAACAGTATGACACAAACCACATCGTCTACCACCATGCTCGATTGTCCCACATCCATCTCGTTGTGACGATGCCTGGATGAATTTCTTCCCACCTTATTTCGTTTAAATGTCGAATTTGGAATGTGAGGCATTCCTTCGTAAGGCCTCCAGTGCGACTCATCCTCAATGACATTGAAAGTATGCGACCATATAGAATGGAATGCTTCTAATCTATAGAAAGAATCAACAAACTGAGCGTATGGCAAACTTTCGATTCTGCAAACTGCCAAAACGTGACTGCAAGGATAATGAAATATACTCCACTTGCCACATGTACATGTCCTTTCTTCAAGATTGACAGTATGTCGCGTGTTTTTTCCGAACGTCCTTACTTCATTAACTCATTTGTTTGGATCAAAAACTTGAATATTATGATAGTGTGCTTTCTCTCTAAGCTGCCTTAGTTTAAGAACTATTTCGATGGGAACGGTGATGCGCTGTTGACATACATTCCACACCATTTGTAGAAGTAGTAGTTGCACTGTTGAAATCTAAACTGTACAAGGGCACTCACTAGAATTTGTTGTCATAGATCCTCATCTCCTCCCACCAATATCAATTGACATTTTCCACTTATTCCATGGAATTTCTTGTAGCCAATTAATCACTGCAGGCTTATCTTACAGAAGATTAATCAAATTAGAAATTCTCGCTCGAATTTACGACATTGTCTTTTATGAGCTACGTGACCCATCTTTTTCTTTAAAGTTAATTTTTTACCTTCACGTTGAAGTTGCTTTGCAGATGTCTAATATATACACGTTGATAAGCATTTGGTTCCGCCCATTCCGACTCTTGCATTGCACGGAGAATGCCTATGTGCCTATCCGAGATGATGCATAATTTACTTCTATCTGTCACACCCTTCCGAATGCACCGCATAAACCAACTCCAGCTAGAATTATTTTACTTTCAACTATGGAAAACGCAATTGGAAGTAAATGGTTATTTGCGTCTAGTGCAACAGCGACAAGTAACTTTTCATCATACTTTTCATATAAGTGTGTACCGTCGACAGACATAACAGGCATGCAATGCTTGAACGCTTCAATACAAGGGTCAAATGACCAAAATACTCGATTAATTATCATGGTAGAATTATCATCGATCTTTATGCGATGCCATCTAATAAATGTGCCCGAATTTGAGTCTTCCAAAGCCTGCATATAACTAGGAAGCATCTGAAAGGAAACAATTAATCAGCGCTTGTTGTCTTGCTTGTCAAGTTATAAGGTATTTAATATATAACCGTAATACTTGAATATCCGAGCTTTAATTTCAGCGGGTGACAATCGTAACCTCTCACTTATCACTTGACCAATGTCCATTGCAATAAATGTCTGGTCAAATGAACATTTGATTTGGGTATGAAATCAGCGTTGCATGTATGGTCACTTCTATACTTCCTCACTTCACAGTATGATGCATTTTTTCTTTTTATAATTCTAATACGCCAGAGGCAACTATCCTCTCCATATCGACAGTGAAGTGCCAATATGTGCGTGTCTGACTCTTTCGTGTGATACTCGACACGATGTAGTATAGAATACTCGACCAAAAGCATCGGCTTTTTTAGAAAATGTTGTCCATATCTTAATAGATCCAAATTGTACAGTTAAAGCCCAAGAATTCATCAGTTGGTTCATTCACATCCCAAGTTAGATGCTGGAATATTAAATACATGTTCTAGTTCAGGAACATATTCGACACCCTCATTGTCAAGTTCATCAAGAAATTTCATCTCAGCTCGGTTGTATTCATCCACAACACTCATATCAAGTGTGTCTAGCGTCGCCATAACCATCGAGTCAGAATCAAAATCGGTCATCTCTATATAAAATAAAACATACATGTTAATCAATAAAATAAATACAACAAAAACTTAATTTAACATAATTTCAAAAAATTCTTACTACACTCGTAATCGACATCTCTATTGAAGATATGCAAATATTGAGTTGTAGTTGATGATGAAATGAGGCGCAAGCTGATTCAAAAAGATGAGACTGAAATTCAATGAGGTTGAGGGACGGGTTCGTGAACCCTGCTAAGCTGCCTACAATTTAGATTGATGATGAAGATCATGCTAAGGTTTCGGAACCTGTTGCTGAGGAACCAGTTTGTGTGGAACAGCGACTCTAGAAGATCGAGGTTGGGATTATGGAGTTGAAGGATGGGCAAGCTTAGATGAACTCAAAGTTTGAAGCTATGAAGGAGACATTAGACAGGGCAGTGACAGAGATTGTCAGGGTTGAAAACTTGGTGTCTGGATCGAGATCCAAAAGCTGAATAAGTGAATGCTGATACCCTAATTCCTTGTTTTCCTACCAGCTTAATCCTTTTGTTGTTTTGAAAACTAAGTTTTGTTACCCTTCCATGCACTCTTGACTTTTTGCTATTAATTTTGAAGTTCGTGTTCTATGCTTCATTTTTATTGCATGATGGTTGATTTGATTTACATTATCTATGGTTAATATGTCATATCTGTCTAACCCTTCTTTGATGATGCCAAAAGGGGAAAATGAGTGAGCAGTACCTATCCAGAGAGAATCATGTCAAGTATTTGTACCTGATACTTGTTGCAAATCCGCGCAGGGGCTTAGGGAGAATTGTTCTCATCTTAATTCTTTGGGTGGAGTATGCTTACGAGGTAACTGTATGCATGTTTATGATTCTTGTTGCCTGAGTGTTTATCATCATAAAAAAGGGGAAAATTGTTGGAACATGTACTCCAGTGGATTTTGATGATGATAACACTGGACTAATACTTTAGTTGAGTGTGCAGGTACATGTACCTGACAGACACATAAGAGGGACAAGAACCTGCGTCGGACGAAAAGGGATTTGTACTCACAGCAGTCTGAGAAGAAGTCAAGCGTCAGTTGAAAAAACGTGGAGAGACATTGGAGCTGACTTGCACTTCTTGGAGAGACCTTACACTTCGTGGATAATGACAAACAAGGTCAAAGTTTTTTAGAGAAAATCACGGAGGGTTATGAGCTGAATATTAGGAGTGAAGTGGTGGGCAACTGTCATATTTGTAACCCTCCATGTAAATACTCGGACAAGGAGCAGCTCGCATTGACGGTGAGATCCAGAGAGTTTTGAGAGTATACAATCAGAGAATACTCACTAGGCATTGAGTTACTGATTAGCTAAAGAAAACTCGCCGGAGAAAGACGAAGTCGACGGTTGGAAACTTGAGAGGCTTGTCTAGAAAGTTGTAGTTGGTGATCCGGGATCATCAAGTTAGACAACTTTGCGTGATGAAATCAGGAGAGTCTCGAGAGCAAATCTGACCTTACTCACTACGCATTGAGTGACGGCGCTGCTAAAAAATTTTAGGAGATCGTGATTAGTTGTGAGGTACAACTAATCACGATCCTATGAAATTTCTTTTTTCTGGCACACATCTCCTAAAAATTTATTCCGCACCAATTTTCAACAAATAAGGGTCCTCTCAAAAAACATCTAGAATCATGCTCAAGTTTCAAATTTTGTGCAGTAAAAAAATAAATAGAAAACTTTATCCCTCACAATCCAATTCAGGTTCAACTTGCATTCACATAACCCTAAATCTAATTCACAAACGAAATGAAAATCCATTTGAATTAAACCACACTTCAACAAGCCATTAATCAATAATACAAAATACAGCTCATGATTTGGGGTCTGTTCGATCTTAAAATATCAATACTTCAGTAACTTCAGTCCAACACATGCTGCGCATCATTTTAGACTTGAACTAAACTACTAAAAAAACTCAAATTGAGATTAGTGCTTCAATTTTAATTCAGTTTCAATTCCAAGACTCCAAAAAAAAAATCCAAACCCTCTACAAGACATTCCAAATCCCAATGCATCTAAGATTAAAAATTCAGCTGCAGATCCCATTTCACCAATCCAACATATTCCTAAAATGTCAAACAAAACACCACTTCAAGTTCAAGCAACCAAGATCCAAGCTTTCCAACTGTTCACAATCCATCAAAAATTTAAACATGCAACATCAAAGCAAAAACCCAATAAAATTCAGATCTGAAAACAACAAACAAAAATAAATATGCAGACAAAAATACCAGACGGTCCAGACCTTTGAGTAGAGGAGAAGCGAGAAGGATGAGAGGAGCTAGGAAGAAAACCCTAAAGCAGAGCGCCGTTGATTCATAGATGGGGTTGTGAGCGAGATGGGGTTGTGAGCGAGATAGGTTAAACTGAGAAAGTCTGCTGTTATGACGTCCGTCGATCGGATGAGGGCGATTATGTTTTTGGACGGTAGTGGTTTCAGATAGTTTGTTAGGGTTTGTAAAACAAAATGTTTGCTTCTTATCCTGATTTCGTAATTAAGTTATGAGTAGATCATGTATAATATTAATTTTTTGTATAAAATATAGATTAATTTTAATCACTGATTTAGGTAAAAATGTAAATATAAATTTACCTGATTTTTAATCTTTAAAATAAGTACACTTGAAAATTAAATTAAAAATGGCATTGAATCTAGATTACGATTAACATACAAAGTATAGTTAATAAAAAACAGCAACGTTTTTTATTTTAAATGTTCACCAATGTTATAATATAACTACAATATCAATAAATCTAAATTAAATGCCGATTTTTATCGTAATAAAATATTAAAATTATATGAAGTTTAATATTGTATAATAGAAAAACGAAATTGTGTTAAAAATTGTGGCCGTAAAATAAATGTTATGATTAATGGATACTAATGAACTATTTCTTGAATCATTTGCTAAAAATTAGAAGAAAATTCTTTGTATTATTTTTTATCATCAAAATAGCAAATAATGCCATAACAACTCATACAAAGAAAAAAAATTATATGCTTAATGATATAGTAAAGGTTCATGAACTTTTATCAACTAAATAAGGAAACTTCACCATTCATACGACTCTTGTTGGATTCGTGATATGATGCATTTTATTTTATAAAATAATTGATAAACTCTACTAATTCGCTTTAAAATATTGGAAGAAAAGAAACTCGGGGATTATATATTGACATAATAATGCGATTGAAAATTCTGATCCTACTTTTATGTCTAACCCAAAAAAATATACTAAGTTTTACTAAAAAATAGCTCCTTAATTTCAAACGTCTTTGAAACACTAAGTTTTATTAGTTGGTTCATTGGTTCCTTCTTCATTTTCAAATGTATTTAAAATTATGAATTCCTTTTTTTATTCAAGTTTTTTTATGGGTGGATTTACAATTGAGTACAAGACATTACATATTTATCTAGTACAACTAATACTTTGAACGCACAAGCCATCTAGGCAATACCACCAATGAACTTCAATTATCCATCAATATCCAAGCAATGACCATCCATATAGCATCAAATCAACAGCTTTCACACACAGGCGGGAAAAATAAACAGCCTCCACGCGCGCAGACGGGAGGAAATGAAGCCCCAGAAAATCTGAGGAAAATTGGTGAAGCCAGGATTCGAACCCTGGCCCTGAGGTTTCTTTGTCAAGTCCCTCAACCAACAGAGCACCACTCTGTTGAGTTTTTTTATTCAAGTTTTGCTATACACTTTATTAAAATTATTGAGTTTATATTCGTGCAGGTTGATTAATGAATTAAACTAGTAAGTTCATGCTCAAAATTCTCAAAATACAACGGCCAAGGAAAATTATGAACGATGTCATTTGGCCTGGCGTAAGGGCACTCATAGAATATGAGTTTATTCGGACAATAGATGAGGCTAGATATGTCAAAATTACTCATTATCCGTTACCCGCCCTTTATCCGCCCGTTAAAATATCCGTCTATACCCGCCCGTTTAGAGATAAAGGGTAATCATACCCGTTACCCGTTTATACCCTTTTATTATAGGGTCGCCCATTACCCGCCCGTTATATTTCATTAGAAAAATTCATCAAGTTCTACTCATAAACTACCGTCAATCTACTAAAAAAAATTAAATACTCATTTTTCGTATTTTACAAATAATAGAATAATTGGTAAAATAAAAATAGGTAGTTAAAGGGTAAATGAGTTATTAATGGATAAACAGGTATTTAATGGGTAAACGGGTAAATTAATACTCGCTACCCGTTTATACCCGTTATCCTATATACCCGCTATCCTATGTACCAGCCCGTTTATACCTGTTTACATAAACGGGTAAATAATACCCGTTACCCGTTTATGCACGTTACCCTTTATAATCGGGTCATACCCGCCCGTACCCGCCCCATTTGACATATCTAGATGAGGCAGCGGAGCGTTTGACGAAAGGGCTATCAATACCTGATGAGTCAGAATGCTAAGAATTTATCGAGAGATGCATTTTTTATTGAAAGGGCAAAAGCTCAAAAGTACAGCTCGAGGACTTTGAAGGCTAAATGAATTTAGTTTGACTCGGTCTAGTCAAAACATATAAGAAAAGATAAGCTATGAACTAAACAGAGTGCTTTGTCTCGATAAGTCCAAGAATAGGCAAACAAATATGACAGAAATTTAGTGAGCACTGCATGGAAGAATCCGCCGCTATATCCATAGACTCCCGAAATTTCGTTGATAATAAAATGATGACTCTGATCAGCTTTAGAAAAGTAATCTCAGCAGTACGTGAACATAGGAGGCGTAAGTATAGAATATATGAACCGAGGTGCCGAGAGATGCATTTTAAGTGGACATATAGTGTGATATGGTGTAAAATATTGTGTCTGAGAGCTTCAACTCTTTTATATTATCGCTAAGAGACAAGTCAGTGCTTCCCATGTGTGGTGGATTAAAAGCAGGCCCGGCCCGGAAGGGGGTCAAGAAGGGCAACCGCCCGGGGCCTATTTTTCTCGGGGCCTACTTTTTTATTCTCTATATGAAGATTATGAGAGTTAGAACGCTTGTAGCCGAGTGGTTGTCTGGGTGGTTATGGCTTGTTCTTCATCATTTTTAAATTAGGTGTTTTACCTAATTGGTGATAGAAGTTCAAGCGTTGCCCTTCTTATGTAATAGCTACGTTCCGGAACATATCAAATAAATTTGCTGGCTCCGTCCAGTTTTTTTATAAAAAAATTTATATGCCTAGGGCCCTTTATTTTTTTCGCCCCTGGCCTCCAAAATCTCAGGACCGCCCCTGATTAAAAGGCAGTTGATGAATAGGTTTGTGGTCAAACACGAAGAGATGTTGAGTTATGATGGAAAATTCACACCTAATGTTATGAAATTAATTGAGTCAAACAAACGAAAAGGAATAAGAAATTGTCATGCATGGTGGGTTGAAGGCTCACGATATAAGTTATTCATAATAGGAGGAGGTATATTGTAGATTTATCGATGAAGGCACGTGATTGTTTAAGGTAGCCATTAACAAAAATTCTTGTATCCTCATGCTATTTGCTGCATCATTTAATTTAAATTTATTTGTAGACGATTATGTGGATCAATTCACACCAAGGAAACAAATCTAAAAGTTACAATCATATTATACACCCAATTTCGGATAAGCTTAAATATAAGATAACATGAATGATCATACTAGAACCACTTAACTATTTAATTCCACCAGACGAGCCAATGAAACGTGCAAAAAAAGGGAGAGGGTGATGAAGTCCCTGAAAAAATCAAGAGGATGTGAGTTGTCGAAAAAACCAAATATTCAGTATATCTTCAATCGGGTCATAATAAAAATATATTATATTGTAGGTAATTGAATTAGTTTTCCAATAATCCATTATACGCACCAGTCAAAGATTTGTGTCTTACCGTAGAAACTTTTAAAGGTCACAAGGTATGGTTGCCGCCTCAAGTCGCCACTTGTTCTGTTTGCTTGTTTTTGCGTCTTTTCGACCCAGATTGATCCAAGCTTTCTTCAATCCAATCTACATCATTCGATTTACAATATGAGCTTGAAATGGACTAATAAAGCATCAAATGACCTCATTATATAGCATAACATACAAGAACATACCATAAAATACGAACAAATACATAGTGTACTAGTCTCATATGCACAATTTTCTCTAACTTTTTCAACGTTCTCTCTCTCGCTTTCTCACCATTTTTTCTCTTTCTCGCCACCTGTTTCAGCAATTTGTGATATCCAACTATTGGTATTCTCTGCTTCATTTAACTCTCCATCGTCAACTACAACATTTGACAACACTTGATAATGGCTTTCTTACCAATCCAGATCCTATAACAAATTTTGTCATTACTCACAAGCACTTGATAATTATTTTGAATTTAAATCTCATTCATTGTATTATTAGTAATCAACGATTCAGATTGTTTTTCACTATTTCACAAAAATATAGAAATCCTCCTTAATCTTTACTCTAATTACTTTATCTTAAGATTTAAATAAAACCTACTAGTATTTTGTAAATCTAATTGTTAAATTTTTATTAAATATTCCCTTAACAAATTATATTACTTTAAAATTTCCAAATCTACCGTTCGTTTACAGCCATATCCAGACATAATAAATCTTATTCGCCAAATCATTAAATTATCAAATAAATGTAAAATAATTTCTTCGTAGTCAATTATTGCGAAGCTGCTCCTAGAGGGACATCGTCAGATCCAATCCGTCCGACAACCCTTCAATTCGTCTCCGGCGATCTGATCCATTCCGTCCGACATGTCGTCTACCTTCAGTGGAGATGAAACCGCGCCCTTCTTCGGCTTCCTCGGCGCCGCTGCTGCCCTCGTCTTCTCTTGTAATCCCTAATCCCAAAAAATCAGTTTTACTTCGTTTTGTCAAATTGATCGCAATAACATGGTTTAGATCATAAATTGATTTTGATTTAGTGACAAATTTTGAATTTTTATGGGATCGTTGGCTTGTAGCACGGAAATTTATGGTTGATTTGGTGAAAAAGTTGAGATTTTTTAGGTGTTTTGTGTTATTTATTGGGTGGGTTTGTAGGTATGGGAGCGGCGTATGGGACAGCAAAGAGTGGAGTTGGTGTGGCATCAATGGGGGTGATGAGGCCTGAGCTTGTTATGAAGTCGATTGTGCCTGTTGTTATGGCGGGAGTATTGGGTATTTATGGATTGATTATTGCTGTTATTATTAGTACTGGAATTAACCCTAAGGCAAAATCGTACTATCTGTTCGATGGTTATGCACATCTTTCGTCTGGTCTTGCTTGTGGTCTTGCTGGACTTTCGGCTGGTATGGCTATTGGAATTGTTGGAGATGCTGGTGTCAGGTGTGTACTGTGACCTTAGTTTTTTGGCATTAAAGAGTGGTGTTGTGTTTATACAACTTTTGTTATTTATCATGCAAGATGGTTTGTGTTATTCAAAATGCTTAGTGATTTAAAGGCCTCTGTCCATTATTCAATAACCATAGGACTAGGAGATGTGATTTTTTAAATGTCACATGAAGTAGTAATAAGCTATGGAAGTGGCTCCAAGGTGCTTGTAATCTTTTTGAAGGCTTGAATAAGAATAACTAAGTTCGAATATTTGCTCAAATTATTGGGGCTGAGTCTCGAGATGATCCATGTTTCCTTTGAAGTTTGTATGCAACGAACTGATTGTGATCTGCATGTAACATGCTGGATTAAGACTTGAGATATGAATTTATGATGGTTGTTTCCGTGCTCATCCATTAGTATCCAAAGCCAATTTCTATTTTTGTATCCATGGTACACGTTTACGATTTAATATGTATCTCAGTGATGTACATGTTCAGAGAAAATATAAGTCTCGTCACTCATTGGCTAGAATAAAATTTATAATAGCATGGGTTGGAAATGTGTGATTTTTCTAGAGACAATTGGACTGTAAGTTATGTACTGTGAATTTCTATAGCCTTTTGGAGTTATGATTTGATGACTGAGTTCAAGTGTTCATAGAGAACTATAGGTCCAAGTTTAAATTCCCTATAGTTTACTTTTTATGAAGAAAAGGTGTCAGTAAATTTCAGAAGTGTACCATGTTATTTTTTTTGGATTGGCATCATAAATCAGATTGTGTAGCCCTTCCTATAGGTTTTCTGAACTGAGTTTATATTGCATTTCAGGGCCAACGCACAGCAGCCAAAACTCTTTGTTGGAATGATCCTCATTCTCATCTTTGCTGAAGCCCTTGCTCTTTACGGGCTTATTGTTGGCATCATCTTGTCTTCCCGTGCTGGTCAATCCAGAGCAGACTAAGCCACATTCCAAGATTCACCACAAATATAATTCCGGCGCACTGCTCACATCTCACTCTTCCATGATCCCATGTCACTTTACAGCATGCCGTCTTGATTGTTTTGTGCTATTTTTATTTTTCGTTTTTTGTAGAGCTTAGAATCAAAATACTTCGTTTCAAAATAAGAATATGTGCTGTTTTGTGTCATGGTTGGTGCAATCTTGCTTTATTTTCATACTCTTTGAATTGCTTATAGCTTGTTTTTCATCATCCAAGTCAATGTTTTTCATCTTCCATTTCGGCATATGCATCATACCATCATCAGTCAAATTTTTTAAAACTCCACAATGTTACATCCCCTTTGAGTAACATAGCTCAAAAAGCGTTGGATACTCGATTTTCATCGAATCGGTCCAAGGCTAAAGCTGGCGTAATGATCATGTCACCACTCTCTTGCCGTTGCCTGTAGATGTGCGTAACTGAATGCCATATGCAGGGTGGCTCCAAAGGATGCGGACCTACTGTCAGACATGACTAGTGAAAAGATGTAGCATTAAGAAATTTTGCCACAGGGGAATCTAGGCTGATTGAGCTGACAGGGAGCCAGCTAATCAGGTTTGACTCCAAGAGAACGCGAAATCAGAAAATTGATAAAATGAAGGTTTTTCAATGCATAATGCTCAATGCAGGGAATGCCGCAAATATAGTGTTACAAAGTTCAGGAATCATACCGATAAATGCAGAATAAGACTACTCAATATTTAAGACAGGAACGACCTGGTCAGTGTCAAAAAAAGAATAAGGGACTCATTGCAGTTGAGGGCATATATTCATCAGTGTACAATTTTGTGTATTTCTGGTTGATTGCATCTTTGGATCTGGAAATATCAGATCAAGAACTTTCACATGGAGTAGAGCCTTTCTGTAATTCTTCAAACTTGTCAGGTATCATTGTGGTCCATGTCAGAAGCGAATTTTTGAGGACATGTATCAGAAACAATTTGAGGGATGAATGACAGTTGTATACTATTTGAAAGGGAACCAATATACCAACAAATGTGCAACTTGGGGTTGAAAGGTCCCTGACTCCCTGGGGTTAAATCAGGATCAAAGATTAAACCCAATTAAAGTTTATCAGAAGTCATACTTTGTCCGGCCACTCAATAATATAAGGCACAACATATCTGAGATGCTAGAGGAAGCCTGATAAAAGTTCCATGATTCAAGCATTACGCGTTTCCTTGATCCCTTGAAATGAACAACCTAAAACCAAAAAAAATTAAGATTTAGAATCGGAAATGGGAAATCGGTTACATAAACTGGTTATAAGTCTATCATTACCTTAACATCCAATGGCAAGCCATGAAACTGTCCAGCACCTTCTGGTGGTGTCCAGTTGTAAAGAGCGCATGGCAAAAAGAGAACCTTGACGCGGCCAATATCTTTAACAAAAGGTTTAGGCTTTCCGTACAATTTAGTATCGAATGAGTTGTGGGAATTGACCGTCCAGGCTAGAGCTAACTGGTCACCAAGCATTCGAGAAGACATCATAAATTTTGAACTGTAAACTTCAAGAACTTCTTGAAGAAATTCTTTTGCCCTGAATCAAATCACAGATATTTCATTCAAAGAACAAAACGAGAATGTGAGCCATAATTTTTGAAAAAATTATATACTTCAAAATTGCTTCAGGTGTTCCCCTCACGGCAATAAATCCAGAATTGAGAGGCTGTCCCTTATTGTTGCGAAATGTTAGAGCCAGATGAAAATCGGGGTGGTCCTGAAACAGGTGTCCTAGATCATCGATCACTGATATATCTGAATCTGTGAAGATGTAGTGCTTCCTATCAACCACACCTCGAGAGTGCTCTCTATGCTTCACATCTAAAAAAGCCTGAACAAAATTCAAATATCTGTCACTTTTCATCCGCTAATGGGGAAAATCACGACAAAAGGGTCAAATTGATGCAGAAATTGCAACTTAAATGCCACAATGAAACAAACACATAAAATGCCAAGTGCATTATAATATATTCCTGGTATGCCAAAACATTTCACCTGCTATAAATATTATGTGCTCTTACAATGTATGATTTGATTCTTTGGAGCATCAACCTATCTCTTGAATAATCACCTTGAATAGGATATACAGTGACCTTGTCACTATTGATTGAGATAACAGATTTAGGATCAGTTAGAATTGCTATCTCGCTTTTGGGCATCGCAACCTGCAGTTTTCATGTGAAAGTTAGAACTGGAGATCTTGCTCATTCTGAGTGCTTAGACATTCATAAATCATGATGTGAACAAAGCAAAAATAAGTTATACTGAGTGGGAAGGCCTTTCAGTTTTATGTTTTATCTTAAACAGTACCCTGGTACAAGATTTGGTAATGATCAAGTCGATAACTAAAATATCTGTGCCAGAAAGTAGCAAAGTTACTACACAGTATTCCACGGCTAAATTTTGATAAAGAAACAGTGTAAATTATGCATTTGGGCAATGACTATACGCTTCTTAACTAGTCAGATCAATACTTATAGCTAAAACACTCTGAGACGATACTGCTAAAAACTGTATACCTTCTTACCTTAATGAAATTGATGTAGATATTGAGAACCGCTATCGACCTCTCCACCTTGTTATATGAAACATTCCCCACTGTAACGAACTTGGATGACTGTACATCCACAGAAGAGTTGTAAACAGAAAAGACGGTGACAAAAGTAACACTTTCATCCGATTGAGATCTCTTGGACGAGCTTGAGAAGTAAGTTTTATTCAATGCTTTCGTACCTACACAAGCAAGTTAAAACTAACGTTCATGAAAATTTTCAAAATTAACATGTCTTAAAGCAGATGCACAAGTCTCCTACCCTAAAACACCATCAACCAGTTCATCCGCATCTCGTAGAATAAATTACACAAATGAAAAAAGAATTAAAGCAAATAGGAAAAAATTACATTAAAATTACTGAAGCAGCAAAAATAAGTATAAACACAGACCATAACATTGCAATCGATCAGGCAAGCCCTGACCAGCAGGAGGACCGAAAATCAAATGATCCGATTTCGACTTCGCTGCGTTTTTCAGAACCTGATCTCGATTTAATTCGACTGAAACAAAAGAATAAAAGTGAATTCGGATCGGAGACTGATTGATCGATTGTTAGTATAATGAGCAGCGAAATAGGACCTTGAAAGAGATAGTGAGTGATGAAAATGAGAGGAATGAATACGAGAAGTGGACGCCATCCGCTGCAGATTCTCATAACTAGGGCTGGTCGATTGGAAGCATAAGCCGTCGATTGATCTGATACTACTGCTCAAGCTAACAATGGAAATTTGACGATTATGCCCTTCAATTAGGGCATATGCACCCGTCTTCTCCTCAAGAAATTTCTCGAGGAGAAATTTCTGTTACTATTCATCAAACAGTAGCAGCATTTCTGCATGTTTTGCGCAGCCATCACCTTCTCCACGAGAATTTTCTGTTACTATTCATCAACTTAAATAATTCAATTTGAATAAGTAATTTCAATTTCAATAATTATATTAATAATTCAGATTGCATACATATATAAAGGATTACATAAGACATAAAAAATACATAAAAATCATAATTTAGTCGCCGGCACGAGGATGATAATAATCTCCAAAATATTCGTCACGAAAATCTCCACCATTATTGTTGTCTTCATCTTCGTCTTCATCATATTGTCGAAGAATTGCAGCCTTCCTCTTTGAAAAATATTTCTTCGACTTTGGAGTCATTAAATCGGTATTCATTTGCATTACTCTTGTCTCTTCCTCCAACTTTCTTATGTTTGCGTCTTTTTCTTGCATTTTGTGAGTATGCTCCATTTGCTTTTGAGCTAGTTCGATTTGCTTTTGTTGGATATCCAATTGTTTTTTTTGGTTATCGGCAATTGTTTGTAAAGCATCATTGTAGTTGGAAGTGACAATTTTTTTACCTTTTCTCCTTGCTTCTTTGGCCGCTTTTACTCCCGGCGGTCTAACCGGACTAGAAGAGCTTCTAGGGTTACTTTCCGGTGTAGAAAATACTGGTTCTGTACTCCTAAAATCTTCCGGTGTCTCACTTACATAAGTGTCATCATTAACGGGACTACCTTCATATATATAATTCATCGGAGGAATCGGTTGAGTAGGTGCAAATGTGGGATGATTCTTAACTTCTTCCCAACATTCAAAATGTATGAATTTCTTCTTCATCTTTCCAATATACATTATTTGCGCTTTGCGAATCTACATAAATATCAACGAGTAAATAAGAATAGAAATGATGCTTTTAATATAATAATTTAAACATATCATTAATAACATACCTCATCTTGGATATTACCACCGGATTCCGGATTTCTTCTTGCATATGACATACATGCACCCCAAAAAATTAAATTAGGCTTCAACTTGCTCCATCTACTGTTAATTGACGCCTGACTTCTTGGCTCGGGAGATAAAATAACTTCATCGGCACGTACCGCCCAATTAGCTAGAAAATCGGCATGAATCTTATCCCACAACTTATCAATCTTTTGCTTGTTGCCAGTAATGGGATCCATCGTTTGACGACAAAAAGAAATAGACAATTGTACGTCTTCGGACATACACCATTGGGTTGACATTTTTCAAGAAAAATATGAGGAGATATGAGTGATAAGTGAAAATAGATTGTGATGTAAATTGATATTGATATGAACATTCTTATTTATAGGAAAAAATATTTCCGTTGTAACAGTATTTTTTTTGAATTTTTTCGATTTTTTTTTGAATTCTTTAAAAATTTCCCGTTGTTATTTATTCTGGACCGTTAGATCAGATCTGATATAATCTAACGGTCCAAATAAATAAGACCGTTTTATCTATGAATTGGGCCGCGTGGCCCATACATCCCCACTCCACACGCTCGGCAGACGCTCCTGCCACGCTCGTCGACGCTCCAGCCACGCGCGAGGACGATCGTCTCCCTCGTCTTCTCCGCGAGACGGTCATGGCGAAGTCGCCTTCTCCGCGAGACGATCGTCGGCTGAAGAAGACACCGCTGCACAGAAATCGGGGACGGCGTTCTCCAATTGCTCGCCGAGATATCCACCACTGCATATGCCCTTAGATTCGGAGGGCGACTTTTATTTTAAAACTGCAGTATTTCAGTTATCAAAATAATGACATTTTAATTAAATGCGATAGAACAACATGAAGAATGGCGAAGAATCTCCACGTTAAGACAGGATGCGTACAGGGCGATTCGAACTCGAGCGTTCTTGATTGCTGTCGAAAGATGAGGGCAAGTATAGACGATTATTTATTTGACGAATAGTGAGTAAGAAATTTTGAAAACTCCAGATAACACAAAACATATCTGGTGCACAATTTTGTGCATACATTATAGTGATACTGAATATTTTATGTAAAATAATATATTACGAAAGAATAAGTATTTTTAAAAATAATTTGTTACTACAATAGTAAATGTCAAAACACTACTTTCCCGTGCATTGTATTTAGGATAGATAAGATGGACTCGGACCCGGTAATGCGCAGCTATTTGCTGCGAGAGTAAAAACCGACGTCGTATTGACGTTTATTACTATAAACCTATGTAGTTTTGAGTGAACACTTTACTAAAATTACGTAATTTTGGCTCGCATTAAATAGCTTTCGCTGCACTGGATCTTAATCCGATTAAGATAGGCGATATAATTCAAACAAATGACTGCATTCTGAGAATTGAAATACGAAATGCCAAGCACCGTCAACTTGGAGCAAATCCATCAATTTGGAGGTTGGAAGAAAAATCAAATTATAACAAATTTTGTTCCATAAAATAGTATCAAAACTACAGAAACTTCATAAGTCCATCATAACTATAGCATAGCTATAGGAATCTGCTTAAGCCACCAAAGTGCTTGCTGTCGTTGATTCGCTGCAAGAGGTGACAGACAAAAATCAATGCGCGCTAACAGGAAGCAACTGTTTTTGTACTTTCAAGGCCAAACCTTAACAATTCCTAACTAAAAATTGTAGTGGAAATTAATTTGGATGAAAACTATATGGTTTTTGGTGAAGCAATGTAGTTGGAGTTTGAGAGCAATGTAAATCTGCAAATATGTTTGAATGTAAAGCATAATTGTGAAGCAAAGATTTAAGGCTTACTATTTCCAGGTGGGTGGAAGTTTCTTGGTCTTCTTGTAATACCGAGCAAGACGGTGGATTCTGCTCTCGACCAAAATCAACCTAAATTTGGAGTCCTTGTCCTTCCTGTTTCTCTCCAAGTGCTTCCTGATAGCAACAGCCTTCTTGATTAGATGGTACAGATCCTCCGGAATCTCGGGTGCTAGACCTGTACATTTTAGCTTAATAAGAAAATGATCATTTGAAGATTAAAAAGTAGTAAACAGCAGTAAAAAATATTTAGAAACAAAACATACCATGAGCCTTAAGGATACGCAAAACTTTGCTACCAGTGACACTCTTGACTTGAGCAATTCCATGGGAATCACGAAGCAGCACACCGATTTGGGACGGCGTCTGACCCTTCTTTGCTAGTTTGCATATGTTATCCTCAACCTACAATGACGAAGATCAATATCAACGACATACACGAACTTAATAAAACAACATATGAAGCATTTTTCTAACAAGAAAGCAGTTCATACTTTCTATTTTCTAAACTTTGTCTAACCACACAAATTGTAAGCACACAACCATAGTTCCGTTGTGCATATTAGAAACAATTCAAAACAAAATGATCAGTATATACTTTGTGATATAGTGCAAAAAAATCCTGATGACACAATTCACTAATAAGTTAAAATCAATCCACCTTCAGTTTTACTGTTCAGTAAACACAATTAACATTTAAATTAAAGAACACTTTCTCAAGCGGAAATCAAGCTTTGCATTTAAAATCCGCTTCTTATTCTACTAGAAAATCATACATGAACTGATTTCAATTTTCAGATAAATTTTCAATAAATCAACTGAGAGGCTCAGCTGCAATTAAAACGAAGAAAAAAGCTAATTTCAAAATAACACTAAAACTAATTTTATTCAATTTTTTCAAGATCATAACTTGGAGCTAACTGAAATGAAATGAGGAATGGAACTTACATCCTGAGTGGAGGTCTTGAGCCAGCTTGGTGGTGTCCTCTTGTACGGCAAAGCGGACGCTGAAATACCCTTACTACAAGCAAGTTTCAATAATCAAACGTTGCATTGTAAGTCAGTAATACAAGATTAAAACGAATGGGAGAAGGACAAACCCTCTGCTGTGCATACGACCCATGGTTGCGGTAGTTGATCTTCTGAACTGATGCCGTCAAAATCTGTGCGACTGATGAATGAAACCCTAGAGAAGATCGTCGATCAATGCGTTGTTGGTTATTGGGCCGATATGACTAGACGGCCATTTTCTAGCCCGACTAGGAAAAATCAAAACCAGGATGACAAAGTTTTGTAAAAAGATTGCATTAGGTAATTAATTCGTCCACGCCCCCAATTAATTTTAGGTTAATAAAAGTGTTTCGTAATTATCTATATCTTTTACTTCATAAATTTTGAATCATCAAATCTAATACGTTGACTTTTTTCATCAAAAGTGGGTATAATTTATTGAGATCATGAGTACATCAGGTCATGATAACAAACTGAAACAAAAATGATGGTATAAATTTGAGATATCTCAAATAATGAGTAATCTTTATGAACTATTGATCAAGCAGGTCATTGACGGCACTTTCACTATCGATTACCACTAGTTCGACAATCGAACATTATATCGATCTTTGGCCGAAACCAAGTCTTATTACACTGCACAAACTGATGTGAAGAAGCATAAAAAGCATCCAAAGGATGAACATATAAGCATCCACAAGGGATGAACATATAAATATAGAAAGCAAATACATGTCAATTTTTATGTACATGACATAGATCTAGAAAGAGGAGCAAAAAAGAAGTCAATCCTTACTCTACTCTTTATACTAGTAATTTGATGCACAATCCGTGTTTATGTAATTTATATAACGAGTAAGGATCAGGTGAAAAGCACCTTCAGGTTATAAAATACAAACAGATCTGAACCGTTGAATATTCTGATCGAACGACTATTAATTTGGGGGGACAAACATAATTTATTGAAACCTTAATTACTCAATTATGATTTTAAAAAGTCAGGAAGGGTAGATTAGTCAACAAAAAATCAAAAAAATCAAGCAGTTTTAAATCGGTTTCCGAAAATCACGTTTTTACAGATTATTTTTCGTTTTCGATTTTGAGCTAGCGATTTGCAGAATCGTCAAACGCAACCGTAGCCGCATACGCCTTCGTTCGAGAGTCGTCGTCTAGAAGATCCGAATCTACTTCGTTTAGTAGATCTGAAACCCTAATTTCAGTAAGTTGTCTCGGTAGTGTCGTAATCGATTCAATTTGGCTCCGAATCAAACAATCGACGATAGCCATCCGCCCAGCCATACCGACGCGATTCGTTAATCATCCATCCTAACATCACCGACTCGCTCTCTTATAGATTTGAAACCCTAAGGTTGTATTGGAGAACTCAGGGAACTTGTATGATTTTGATGTTTTGGATTGTTAGGGATAATCTACTTTGTTTGACATTTTGGGTTGATGATCAATTATGTTTTATGAAGTTAATGAAAAAAGCAGGTTTATAAATTGTGTATTAGTTCACAGGTTACATACATATGGTCAACGATCGCATTCTTATGATTCATGATTTGCTATATCATGATTCGTGATTTGCTATATCATGATTCATGATTTGCAATACTATGATTCGAGATTTGCTATAATATGATTCATTATTTGTTATGCTATGATTCATGATTTGCCGTGATATGATTCATGCTCTGCTATGCTATGATTCATAATTTGTCATACTATGATTCATAATTTGCTATAATGATTCATGATTTGCTATAATATGATTCATGGGTCATACACTATTACAAACTTAAATTGCAAATTTTGGCCTTAACCCTCACAACTGACGACCATACTGTATAACATAGTGTAACTTTTGAATCATATCATCTAGTCATGATTTGCTCCGACATGATTCATAATTTGCTATCATACGATTCATGAATCATATCCTACCTAATCATGAATCATATCCTACAAAATCATGAATCATATTATATAGCAAAAGTGGTTGGTATTGTAAATCACTAATTGAATACTTGAAATTGATAGGAAAAATTTAATAATTTTTTCACGTAACTTTAAAAAATTAAAACACCTTCACATCAAAAAATTGAATGTAGATTTTCCATATCATAAAATTAAATGTCGGTTCCTTAAAATAAGGGATTGATATTAATGAGTATATTTAAAAAATGTATTATGCAGTATATTTCCATTATTGCCCTTTTGTATTTTTTTGTATTAATTAATATTCTTTAATTATAACCGTTGATTAAAATCTAATGGGTGATTTAGATTTGTTTGTATTTTATAACCAAACTAGCACTTTTCATTTGATCCATTCTCTTTATATAACATATTCAGTTTATTCAAAGTATGTAAATTATATCAAATTAAAAACAGTTTAGTTAATTATTTAGAAAAATAAGGGTATTTTTGAAATTTGGAATATGACTTCAGAAATAACTATCAATAAGCACCCTTGTGCTTTATATATGAGATATAAGTTGAGATTTATAGAGACATGTAAATTATGTGCTACATAAAAACGTAATTTTATTCGTCGATTTGGTTAATTCAACAGTTGAGATTAAAATTGATTTTTAATTAACTGGACAATTGGATTTGCAAAAATACGGGCGGTTCGTGATTGACGGTTAGCAATATCAACCGTTGAATTGATAAAAATTAACGAATGAGATTATATCCTTCCGTCTTAACAAAGATGCATGTCCTCATAATAACCTTTCAATGTAGGATAGATAACCCATTCTCTATTCGTTCATATGATATAATTAATTGTTGACATGAACTTGATTATTCATATTTTTAGTATAACAATTATTGAGATGAATCTACACTGATGAAATTTACAATATTAAATTTTTATATTCCATAATTGCGATATGTGGCCAACCATGGATTCATTAACTAAACATAATGTGTCATTAGATTTAACTGCCAAATATATTAATTTAAATTATTACTGTTTTTCTTGTAAAAGGTCAATTCAGACAACATCTGTTACAATCCCACATTGGCTAGGTGGGCAACCATCTAGTGGGATATAAGATCACGAGGTTTCCTCCCATAACAGACTAGTCTATTGTGGCGAGTTCTTCCCTTGAGCTTGTGTCGCTAACATTTGGTGCACCTCGTTGAGAGCCAACACAAAGGGGGCGACCTGAGAAAGGACTACCTGATTGCCGAGAGGCCCGAGTGAAAGCCGTCCAGAGTGGGCCGTCGTGGATGTCCTCGAGAGGGGCGACCTGGGAAAGGGCTACCTGATTGCCGAAGATGCCAGAGTGAAAGCCGTCCAGATTGGGCCGACGAGGACGTCAGTTTCCAAAGGGGTGGGCAACCATCTAGTGGGATATAAGATCAAGGGGTTCCCTCCCATAACAGACTAGTCTATTGTGGCGAATTCTTCCCTTGAGCTTGTGTTACAATGCTATTCCATTCGACCAAGATCAATTGAGTATTTCTTTTCATGCTATGGAAGGCCAGCATTTAGCCAACACTTTAAGATTGGAAGGCAGAATCTTGGGGTGTAAAGTGATTGTGCTCGTGGATAATGGTTCAACCCATAATTTCATTCAAACTAGAATTGCAAGACACTTGGGTTTAACTATGGAGCCATCAGAATGTCTTAATGTGACCGTGGGAAACGGATCGAAAATGAGCTGCGAAGGAGTGTGTAACAAGGTGCCGTTAAAGTTAACAACTGAAATATTCCATATTGACCTCTACTTGTTACCAATCAATGGCGCTGATGTTGTGTTGGGTGCACGCTGCTTGTATGATTTAGGGAATACATGGTTTGATTATCGTAACTTGAGAATGAGCTTTCGGCGAAACAACGAACAAGTGACATTAAATGGACTCGGCCGGAGAGTTTGGACAGCTTGAGCAACTAAACCTCAATCAGTTGCAGAGGGCAAATCAAGCTGAATCAATAGCATCTTATTTCAACTTATAGTGCAGAAAACAACAACCACTACTAATGAAGGATTTTGCCATGATAGTGGAACCATTACCATCCATAATGAGAACACCTTGCCACGTGAAAAAGTTGATCACATCTTACAACTTTTGAACGAGTTCAGTGATGTTTTTGAAAGCTTGAATGGTCTGCCACCAAAGAGAAAGGTGGATCATCGTATCATTTTGGACCCTGGAGTGTAGTAATGTATTCCTATACCAGAAATGTCACCGGACCTATAATATTCCGGTCAGATTCAGGCAACACCAAAAAACTTATTCTAATAACCTGCAACTTCCTAAGCTTTAAAGAACTTAAAGAATATGCAATAAAGAACACAGTACACCTGGATTTATCCCGTGGTTATATCTCCGAAGGGTTTAATCCACGTTGAGCTCCTGAGGCTCGGTTGAATGCACTATCACCCGAAAACAGCGGCCGGAACCAGCAAACGTTCAGAATACAACGCTTATACTCAACCACAGATCCTTACACTTCCTCTCAGTTTCTCTACTCTCACTGAATGTAAAAATCTGCTCAAACCAGAACAGATACACCATGCACTATGGCACTACAACACTCAGAGCTAGAGAGCATAGAAGAATCAACCAAAAACAAGGGAATCGCCTATGGTGGAAAAAACCCTAGAAAATTGAGAGGCGGAGGTGAATGAATATTGAACCCTAATCTGGAAGTGATGCTTTTATATCAGCCCCATCTGTTGATCTCAGCCGTTAGTCTTGCATCTCATCCAATGGTCCATAATCATCACACATAATGTGTGACCTGTCAATTAATCAAGCGTGCAATGGTCCTCCTTTGCTAGCTGGCAGTGAGCTGGCTACCAATCAGCAGTTGGGCTATCATTGCTTGGCCCATCAAGCTCCCCAAATCCAACAAATCTCCACCTGGAGCTTGATTCCAACAGCACCAAATAACAGCTGCTCTTGATCACCAGAAATCATTCCCTTCTTCCCATTTCATCAGACCATTAGCAGCCTATCAGATGAAGCCAAAACTCCTTAGTGCAAACAACCGAAATCCTCATTCATCACTCGTGTACCTGCAATCACTCAACAAATAATAGTTTCAAGCAATGCTTGAACTTCAGGTTAGTCACGACCTTTGTTCCCATGTCTGCTGGATTATCAGCAGTAGGAACTTTCCGCAAAAACACTTTACCAGCAGAAATAAGTTCTCTAATATAATGAAACTTAATATCTACATGCTTAGTACGTTCATGATACACAGGATTTTTACTAAGATGAATGGCAGATTGGCTATCAGAGTAAATCACAGCAACATTCTTACAAATATTTGACTCAGATAACAAGCCTTGCAACCAAACAGATTCCTTACACGCATCACAGATAGCTACATACTCAGACTCAGTCGTAGATAATGCAACTAATGGCTGTAATTGTGATTTCCAAGAAATACAGTTATTTGCTAAAGTAAAGAAATATGCAGTATTAGATTTTCTAGTATCTCTATCACTAGCAAAATCAGCATCAACATAACCAATCAATTCAATATCATTTGACCTTTTACCAAAATTTAAACCTACATCCAGAGTACTATTCACATAAGCAATTACCCATTGTAATGCTAACCAGTGATCTTTCCCTGGGTTAGCCATGTATCTGCTAAGCAATGAAATTGCATAGCATAGATCAGGCCTTGTGCTGATCATAGCGTACATAAGTGAGCCAATGGCATTTGCATATGGCACACTTTCCATCTCAATTTTTTCAGACTCTGTCCTAGGACATTGAGCCTTACTTAATATGAAATGTGGGGGAACCGGCACACAAACAGGTTTGCTATTAAAATTCCCAAACTTAGAAATCAGCTTTTCTAAATAAGGCCTTTGATGCAATTTTAACTTATGTTACTTCTATCTCTATCAATGACCATCCCTAATATTTTCCTAGCTCTGCCTAAATCCTTCATGTCAAACTCAGCACTTAATTTCTGTTTCAGTTCTAACAACTTAGGCATGCTTGCTAATAATAACATATCATCCACATAGAGCAGAATATACACAGGAATGTCATCATTTGTGAAATAAAAGCAAGCATCAAAATTACTTCTAGCAAATCCTAAACTCAGTACAAATGCATCAAATCTTTTATACCATTGCCTAGGTGACTGTTTCAATCCATACAGCGATTTATTCAGCAAACATACATGATCAGGCAGCTTATCATTAACAAAACCTTCAGGCTGATACATATAATTTTCATCCAAAACACCATGTAAAAAGCAGTCTTAACATCCAATTGTTCTAGTTCTAAATCAAAACAAGCAACCAAAGCAAGCATGATCCTAATTGTTTTAAATTTGACCACAGGGGAAAATATCTCATTATAATCTATCCCTTCCCTTTGAGTAAACCCCTTTGCTACAAGTCTTGCTTGTATCTTGGGGGATCATTCTCAAACTGACCTTCCTTTATCTTATATAACCATTTACATTGTACTAACTTATGGTCTTTAGGTCTCTTAACTAGGGTCCAGGTCTGATTTACCTTAAGGGAATTCATTTCCTCATTCATTGCTTCTATCCACTTATTTTTATCCTTAGAACTAATAGCTTGTAGGTAGGTTTCAGGTTCTACAGCTTTAATCTCATGTGCAGCTATTAGGGCAGTGAAGACTAGATCAGCATATGACAGGTTATTGTATCTAGGGTTTGGTCTAGGGTTCCTTCTAGATCTATCCCTCACCAACTGGTAGTTTTCCAGCTGCTCAGTTTGGGAGGGCTCCAAGATCTCTGGATCCCCAGCTTGATCTTGCTGAAATTCCAGGTTTTGATCACCCTGATCATTTAAATTCTGGTCTGGATCAATGGGAATATTCTCCACCTGACCCTGAATGTCCTGATCATCATTGATCAGAACTGGCTCCACCTCAATTGAGGTTCTAGTAGGTTCTCCTACTTGGGTACTAGGTTCAGGGGTTGGGTTCTCTTGTCTATAAGGAAAAATACCTTCATTAAAGACTACATCCCTGCTGATTATTATCTTTAGGCCAGGTGAATCCCTATCCCATAATCTATATCCCTTAACACCTAGTGGGTACCCTAAGAAAATGCATCTTATGGATCTAGGGTCAAGTTTTACCTTCTCTAACATGTGCATATGCTGAACAACCAAATATCCTAAGGTGACTTAGGTTAGGTTTTCTACCAGTCCACTTTTCTAATGGGCATCTAAATTCTAGGCTTCTATTAGGGCTCCTATTGATTAAATAGGTGGCAGTAGCTAATGCCTCTCCCCAGAAGGCCCTAGGTAACCCTGAGGTGAAGAGCAATGCTCTCACCTTTTCCAACAGGGTTCGGTTCATCCTCTCAGCAATACCATTTTGCTGAGGGGTGAACCTCACAGTCTTATGCCTTAGAATACCAGATTCAGCACACAAATCATCAAAATCAGCATTACAGAATTCCAAACCATTATCAGTTCTAAACACCTTAATTTTATTACCAGTTTGGTTTTCTTCTAATAATTTCCAGGTTTTAAACTTACTAAATGCTTCATCCTTAGTTTTAAGTAAGAAAGTCCACACCATGCGAGAAAAATCATCAACAATACATAGAAAATATTTCCCACCCCCATGTGATTCATACCCTTCAGGACCCCACAAATCAGCATGCACATATTCTAAAACAGCCTTAGAAACATGTTTAGCAGATGAGAAACTCAGCCTATGTTGTTTAGCTAATACACAGCATTCACAAAAAGGCAATTCACATATTTCAGATTTATCAAGCACAGATTGTTTGCTTAATTCAGTTAAACCTTTAAAACTCATGTGACCTAATCTTAAGTGCCACTTAACAGTACTATCAGATTTATTTCCAGCCACATTACAACATGCATCATTCAAAACATATACAATCCAGCAATCTTAGAACCAGACATCAGCAATTTATCATGTTTATAAACATTCATACAACCTTTCTCAGCCACACAAACACATCCTGAGTCATCTAATGCACCAAGAGAAATTAAATTTCTCTTCAGGTCAGGTATAAACCTGACCTTAGTCAAAGTAACAATATTATTATTACTCAATCTCAGTCTAACTGAGCCAATTCCTAGCACATCACACACATTATCATTTCCCATAAAGACTTTTTCATTAATGTTTTCAGAAAAATCTACAAACCATTTCTATTAGGACACATGTGAAATGAACAGCCAGAATCAAGCACCCAATTATCAGAGACAATCTTATCAGACACACTCAGGACTTCACCACAATCAGCAGAAGCATCATTTGTAGTAGCTAGGTTATTTTCATTATTATTAGCATCTTTAGCCCTATTCTGCCATTTATAACAATTCTTTTTAAGATGTCCAGTTTTACCACAGTAGAAACATTTCCTAGTCTCTTTCTGATTTTTATTATTATCCTTATTCTGCTCCCCCTTACCCTTAGCTTTATTACTAGCATTATCCTTAGATTTATTAGATTGATTCTTATTCTTAGACTTAACAAACAGACCTGAGTTATTCTTAGCTTTATTATTCCTAATCTCAATTTCCCTAGTTCTTAAAGCAGTACATAATATATCATAACTAGGTAAAGTTCCAGTGTACTGGAACGCATTCTTAACAGGTTGATAAGAATCAGGCAAAGAATTCATCAAGATCATTACAATACTCTTTTCATCTAAAGCATACTCAGTGTCATTCAATTGCAAAGTCATACGCAAGAATTCATCTAAATTATCATCTATAGACTTAGTACTATCCATCTTAAAACTAAATGCAGCAGCCTTAAGGTAAGCTAAATTAGGAGCTTGCTGAATAGAAAACAAGGAAACTAACCTGCTCCAAAGACCTAGAGCGGTCTTTTCCGTGCTGACCTTCCTCAACACATGGTCCGCAAGATTCAGCACCAAAAGATTGTGTGCTTCTTCATTTATCTCCTCCTTGCGCTTCTTTTGTTCCTTCGACCACTTGTCAGGGTCTGCTAGAGCAACAAGGACCTTGTTGTGAGACAACAGGGCCCTTATCTTGATGCTCCAGACCCCGAAATCTGACTTCCCATCGTATTGGTACACTTCTATCCTTGCGCCCATTTTACCTCGCAAGAAAATACACAAGAAGCAATCAGTGAAGCAGAAAATTCAATAAATCCTTGAACTAACTGAAAACTACTCTATTCCTAGCCGGAATCTTAATAATCTGGCTCTGATACCACTGTAGTAAAGTATTCCTATACCAGAAATGTCACCGGACCTATAATATTCCGGTCAGATTCAGGCAACACCAAAAAACCTATTCTAATAACCTGCAACTTCCTAAGCTTTAAAGAACTTAAAGAATATGCAATAAAGAACACAGTACACCTGGATTTATCCCGTGGTTATATCCCCGAAGGGTTTAATCCACGTTGAGCTCCTGAGGCTCGGTTGAATGCACTATCACCCGGAAACAGCGGCCGGAACCAGCAAACGTTCAGAATACAACGCTTATACTCAACCACACTCAGATCTACACAGATCCTTACACTTCCTCTCAGTTTCTCTACTCTCACTGAATGTAAAAATCTGCTCAAACCAGAACAGATACACCATGCACTATGGCACTACAACACTCAGAGCTAGAGAGCATACAAGAATCAACCAAAAACAAGGGAATCGCCTATGGTGGAAAAAACCCTAGAAAATTGAGAGGCGGAGGTGAATGAATATTGAACCCTAATCTGGAAGTGATGCTTTTA
>QZGG01001786.1:0-53884 GCA_006409495.1 Sedum album
GACAAATTTGTAGCACTCACGACGTGCTCGTCACTTCCTCACAATTTGAATTTCAAATTTCTATTCCGAAGCCCAATATCCAAACTAGTTCATGAACCTCTCAGCGTGAATGCAGTTCAAATACCTTGTCAAGTACTTCTCAAGGGGTGTTGTGATGGATCGGGTTATCCGAAAGGGATATAAGATAAATGAACATCACAACAAAACACTCATAAAATCACACAAGATTTATGTACCTCAAATCGATTTGTCCAGAACCAGCAAGGGGTCATTGGACGTCCTCGATGAGGTTTGTGGCTAAGGTGGTCTTGTACTCTTCCTTCACGGGGTTTGTAAGGTGCAAAAATCCGGAAGGTACTTAGGCTAGAAAAACACAAGATATCCAGCACACAGAGAACATATCACCTTTAATTGAGAAGTAAAGACATGCAATCACAATTATCACATACAGACCTCAGACAGGCACTCATACTTCAGACAACCATACTAGTTCATGAACCCCTGTTCTAACCAGTCATTGGAAGAAGTTTAGATGTACCTCATTGAGTGGAGATCATACCAAGTGCCATCCTTAATCTTTCGAAAGGCTCTCTGTGGAGGGCCTTGGTGAAGATATCAGCCACTTGATCCTCGGTCCTGCAAAACTCAATAGAGACTAAGCCTTTTTCAACGCAATCTCTAATGAAGTTCAGATGTACCTCTCGTACCAAGCCCTCGGAGCCTGTTTGAGGCCATAAAGAGCTTTGTCTAGTACGTAAACCCAATCTGGATGCTCAAGGTTCTCGAACCCCGGTGTCTGCTGCACATAAACCTCTTCTTTGAGATTCCCATACAAAAATGCGGTTTTCACATCCATTTGGTGGAGCTTGAACCCGTGTTGTACTGAGTAGGCGATGAGGACCCTGATGGCTTCCAATCTTGCCACCGGAGCGAAGGTCTCGCCATAATCGATCCCTTCCTGCTGATTGTACACCTTGACGACCAGCCGAGCCTTGTTCCGAACAATGGCTCCATCCTCATCCCTCTTGTTCCTGAAAACCCATCGTGTACCAATGACCTTTCTATCCTTAGGTCGAGGCACCAGTCTCCATACCTTAAGTCTTTGGAATTGATGAAGTTCCTCCTGCATTGCCAAAACCCAGTCTGGGTCGTTGAGCGCCTCCTGAACTGTCCTAGGTTCAATCAGGGACCAAACACTTTAAGAGTTCCTTCCCCCTTAACTGCTGCACTACAGTAATGATCCCTGAGCCTGTACTTGGCCGTCTGGTTCTCTGACTTCTCCTCAGAGGTATGGCATCCCCAATGTCCTCCTGATTACCTTCTGAAAGCTGATCATCTTCATGATCGTCTTCCACGTCTGGAAATTGACTGATGGGAGGTATCGCAACCTGATCAAGTTCATAAACCTGATCATCAGACGTCTCGCTTGGCTCATGTTCCCCTGCGTTCTGAGCAGGTGCTTCTGCGTTCTGAGCAGATCCCTCTGAATCATCAAAAGTCGGAACTCAGAGACGCGTCCCTTCCAACAATTCCTCCATAATTGTCCACGGTCTCAAAAGTCTGAACCCAAAGACGCGTACCTTCCAACGATTCCTCCAGAATTGTCCACGGTCTCTTTGACATAAGCAGGTACTTGATGCACTTTAGTCTTACACAAGTTTTACTCTAGTCAGCTGATTCACCCTGCAGGGTACACCAATCTCCAAAACGTGAGTTCTCAAACTCTGTTCCATGATCGGTTCTTAAACCTCCTAGTTTCTGTCCAACGTTCCTCTCGATTTTCCTGACCCAAAACTCAAACTCAGGAAATACGTCAGTTTTTTTTAGCAATGAATATGGTCCAAATGAACCTTGAATAATCATCTACTAAAACAAAAACGTAACGGTTACCTCCTTGGGTCCTTGTCCTCATGGGTCAACACAAGTCCATGTGTACCAATTCCAGTGGACGTGAGGTGCTTACCACATTCTTTGAATGAAAGGAACTACGAGTTTGCTTACCTCGGGTACATGCATCACATACATGTTCAAGATCCTCTTTGATCTCAGGAAGACCACGAACCAAGTCCAACTTGTGTAGCTTCCTCAGCAACCTCATGTTGACGTGTCCAAGACGTTTGTGCCATAAGGCTGAGTTCTCGGACCTTGATGTCAGACATAGGTACTCGTCTGGATCAAATGAGGGATCAGTGAGATACACCCCATTCTCAGCTACGCCCTTGAGAAGGACTCTACCTGTTCTCAAACACTTCACATAGCAACCATTAGACGTAAAAACAACCTTGTTCTTACCTTCCAGACATAATTGGTAAACACTAAGTAGATCAAATTTCAAACCGTGTACTAAGCTCACGTTATCAATATTGATTTTTTGACTTAGATGTACCATACCCTTACCGAAGACCTTGCACTTGCTTTTGTTTCCAAAGGTTACTGAACCTCCGGAGTGATATCGAAGAGAGGTAAACAGGTCCATCTTCCCTGTCATATGGTTGGAGCAACCGCTGTCTACCATCCATGGAAGTGCTCCTCTCTTCGTGACCTCAGTATTGGAAGACTCTCCTTCAGCCATCAAGCAGATTGTGTCCCTGTCCAGGTTCCCGAACCTCGACTGACTCTCATGATCACTATTAGTTTCTGAACTTCCCCAGGCAAACATAGCCTTCTTATCCTTCGACTTATCCTCTGTTGGATTCTGTTCCTTCTCTTCTTTGGCTTTATCACGCTTCTTCTTGTACTGAGACCTTGCCTTTTCTTTGGTCTTATCAACCTCGTCATACACAATGTGACGTCCCTGTTCTATTATTTGCCAGACATCCCCGTCTGTAGCTAACACATGAGACTCGAACTTCACGGACCAAGACTGGTACTCACCAGGCTTCAGCTTTGGAGGATTAGCAAGCGTTTCACCTGACATAACTGCAAACTAAATCACGTTCTAGAACCTCTCGGCTCTGATACCAATTGTTAGGACTGGTGAATAGTATAAAGCTAGTCTAGAAACTGTTAGGGATCTGAACTACACTAGCAGATACTTGAACTTCAACTACTCTAGCAGGTTCTTGAACCTCAGTTGCACTGACTGGTTCTTGAACCACAGTTGTAATACACAGCGGAAAACAGATTCGTCTAAATATCTTTTTATTGATATAAAGACTATACAAATACAGTATTTGTATACAGTGCAATAGACAGTTACTATCACACAACCAAGTCACTTACTCCTACCGATCCCGGATCGATAATCGCGACTATAACGACGTGAAACTCCAAGCTTCCGACGTTCCCAATCACACAAGCCAACGGTGTAGATCTCCTTTGCGTGCGCACTCAAGCTCTGTTTTTACTCTTCAAGTTCGCACACTCTCAGCAATGACGAAGGTCTTCTATTTATGAAAGAAGCTCGTCCGGGTGGTTGCTCACACGTCTCCAGGCGTGGCCCATGATTGTCATCATCAATTACGCTAAGGTACTTGTACCAACAAAACCTATTCATGCTAATGAGGCGGCTCAACCGGAGGAAAATGATATTACCATTGAGGAGGTGATGGAAGTACTCAACCGTGTAGGAGCTCAAGGTGAGGAGTATATGAGAGATGATGGAGAGCATGCTGGAGAAGCCAATGAAGACAACAATGAAGACTAACCTACTTGATGTAATAACTTAGTCGAAGTTGTGCTTGTGTGTTTGGTTTTGAACTTTTTGCTTCCACTTTTTTAAGACTATATGCTTGAACTTGAGTATGTGTGCCTTAATGTTAAAACATAGATGTTTTGCACGCTGAAGTATAAGTTCAAAGTATTTGTTCACAATTTTCAAGTGTAGGCGTAGCATTGCAAACAATCACTCAAGCACACACTCATTCTAGCATGCACGGTCGAGTATGTCTAATCAAACAATGATGTTGCTAAGTCATTTGCACGCTTAAACGTATCTATCATGACAAATTTTTGATCCAAATGACCCACATTTGGCTAAAACTATGTATGAGGAACCAGTATATTTTAATAGTTGTTTTAATAGTTGGAAACTAACCCTGAATCATGGCCATTGGAGCAGTATTGGGTCGATCTTCAAGTCACATTTTTGGCAAATTTCATAGTTGGAAAATACTATCCGGTCCGAGTTGGACCATATTGTTTATAAAATTAAATATATAATAAATTTATAAATATATAAAATAACCCCAACCCTAAGTTCAATCTATTACCTACAGAAATTCAATCCTACTCTATTCCACTAAACTAATGTTTCCATTTTCTGTCTTCTTGTGTAAATAAATTATAACATTAATTTTGTACTTAAAATTATAAATTGAAACTAAAATTAAAAATCGGTATTTCGGTCCAACTCAGGTCCTGATCGAATTTAACCCGAACCGTATTGTTTTGGTTCGTCTAATCCTCGATCAAACATAAATAATATTTTCGGATTATCGGGTCGATCCAAACAGACCTAATCCGATCCGATTTGGATCGGACAGAATGTACAATCGTAGTTTATATATAGTATGTGTTTTTCACATGATCTCTTCTCTTCTGTGTTTATTAACACATATTTATTATACTCATATGAGGAACCTGGACCAGTTGCTCGCCTCAGCAGCTTTTCAACAAAACCAACTTCAAGAGCAGAGACGTCTTGCTCGGCCGTGGAAAGACCATGCTCAACCAAGCATATGTAGGATCCTGCCCGACCGGAAATGATCGAGCCACCCAGCTATTCTCGACCGATCAAGGTGCATACTCGTCGAGCACCATAAGCCATGCTCGATCGAGCTGCTACAATACTCGTCCGAGCTCCCACTTAGATTTCCAAAAATCCCATAGTAAATATAAATTTCATGCATTTGGGGATTTGGCTCCAACTCTCAAATCCAAGAATTTTAAATATTAAAGAATAAATGAAATTGAAGGAGATCAAGACATTTGAAGTGAAGATAAAGCACAATCATCCTCAACAACCTTAGTTTGCACTAGGAATTAATTCAATTACATGCATTCATTTTGAATTTTATTTCACTTTCGTCATGCTACATTGTGAGTATTAGGTTGTTAGAGATCCTAGGGATTCCTAGGATTGAATATATCATATAATGGGTAGTTTTATGATATATGAAAGAATTTGAGTTGATAGTTTTTGTCATGGCCTCGTCATTATAAGTGTTTGACAAAATTCTTAAGTGTGACTAATGTGACTAATCAACTTTGGTATTGATTGAAAATGAATGTTAGGTTGTTTAGCAGGCTATTTTATTCAATTCTCTGCTTTAATTTGCATGACAATGAAATTTGTTGTAAAGAACTAGGTTGCATGTTTTAGAGGATAGATCTTCTCCCAATTGATTGACAAATTGAGGGAGAAATCATCCTCTAGGTGGATCAATAGCTTGAAAATTTGAGATCCACCACTTTTAAGTACCTCTCGATTCTAGGGATGGAGCAAAAGTAGAACCTAGATTCGGAGTGCATTGATCCTAGTGCATTTGCCTCAACTTGATTTACTTCACATGTTTTATCATCATTATATGTATTGTTTGATCTTAGTGGTGAAATAATTCCCTAATCTTTTGTTTTGAGTGAGTAACCATTTTTTTAACAATGACATTTGCCTCAACTGAAACCTTTCTTTTAAGTAGAAGTTAGTAGTTTAAGCTAGCTAAAAACCAAATTTATCCCTTGGGTTCGACTCTAGGTCTCCCGAGATATAAATTATGGTTAACAACTGACTAGGAAAAGTGTTTGCAATCGAATAATATCTAAAATTATATGTCAGAAATCAAGATGATGTCTCACGTTCTCAATAAATATCCCTCATAAGTTTTACATCGGTGATAAATACTAGAACCTTATTTAATATAAATTATCAATTTCCAATAAATTTAACTACATTCACAATAATGTTCTATTTTAAATGTGTGTAATAATATTAATTATAAACACATAATTTAGTATAAAATGGCATTGTTGTTGTAGACATCCTTATATTCACAATAAAAGTAATAATGAATATTGATGCAAAAGTAAGGATGCTCTTCTTTTTTCTTCTAAGTTTTCTTCTAAGTTCTTCTAGTTTTTTTACCTCCTCTAGCGCTGTTGAAATAAAACTGACAAATATGGTAGACTCTAAAGCAGACATCACAATTAATTGCTATAGAGACACACGCAGAATAAAAGACTATGGCAACAAAACACTTGCTTTTGAAGAAAGTTGGAAATTCAATGTCTACACAGGCATTTTTGGGGTGAAAGATATCAATTGTGAATTTATTTTGGATGACAGATTCAGGGCGTTCCTTGCTTATGCTAAAACACGTAAAACAATAATAAGCAAAGAAAAATATTGGTGGCAGTTAAAGACGGATAAACCTTACTTGATGAACTGGTCTACTGGACAATATGATATGGGTATTAATTATTTTTGGAGAACTCTTAAAACATATTGAATTAGTATCACAAAATAAAAAAATTAATTAATATTTATATAAAGCTATGGCGAGCACATAGTTGAGTGCGTCAAATTTAAATTTATAATAACTACTACAAGCCAGCAAGTGGCAAATATGGTCGAACCCACGAGAGAGCAATTTAAATAAAAAGTACAATATTTTGCTAAATACCTAAAAATGTTTTTTTGTTTAATTTTTGTGTGCTACATAAATAAAAAGGGTAATTGCGGTAAACAATCATTATAATACCCATTTTGCAGTAAACCACCATTTTAACAACTAATTGCAAAATGAGTATATTATAATAGCTCCGTTATCAAAAAACCACCATTTTCACAACTCCGTTAGAAATTGTAAAACACGCGCCATACAGCGCGTGGATATATAACTTTAATTCGGACAATTTCAAAAAACCACCATTATAATGTTTTGTTTTGCAAAACCACCATTTTAACAACTAATTACAAAATGACTCTATTATAATATCCCAATTATCAAGAACCACCATCTGAATATATAGGTAACGTTAGAGAATGAGTTTGAGGCTACGATTGTGGCTATCTTTGATTAGTAAGACAATATTCGTTTATTGATTTATAATCCATACTAGACACGAAACCTAATGGAAACATATTTGCAGTTGCAGGTGTGATGTGAAGCTGTTATATTTTAGCTCAGAGTCGATATTTAAGAACAATATAGAAAAACAATTAGAGTTTAAAAGTATGATATAATAAATCATATTTCATAAGATAAAATGAAAAAATTATTTATATTTGAACCGTGCAGTCGATAATCATTAAACATTGATAAGAAACTCTCAAACAAGAGTTTCCTTTTGCATTTGCTAACATTATTTTCTTCATTGACTTCCATCGAGATTAAATTGAAGCACCATGTAGCTGGTAGATACTTATTAACGAGTAAAATTATCATATGAGCCTCCGATCTAGCATGAACAGCGCAGTTGGTAGTATTCTGATAATAAGTTATTAAAATGGTGGTTTTTCGTAAAACTGTGATTATAGTAGTGGTTTTCGGTAATTGATTTAAATATAAAATAATATTTTATTTCCACGTGTACATGCACTTAACAGAAGTTTTAACGGAATAGTGTCAATGGTGGTTTTTTGATAACGGAGCTATTATAATATACTCGTTTCACAATTAGTTGTTAAAATGGTGGTTTACTGCAAAACGGGGTATTATAATGTTGGTTTACTGCAATTACCCCTAAATAAAAATATGAGTATATATCAATTCAACAATCAATTCAAAGAGTTTCTTGCAACATAAAAAATAATCATGAACATGTGAAAAGTTGTTTACACTGGAGACACAACACACTTACATACATCGATAGTATGCAAATAATTCTGTAAAATTCTATTTTCTATTAACTGCTAAGTTCTCAAAAAGAATGACAATAGTTTGAATAGCTACACCATTAGGCTTTACTAAAGTGAAATAAAACAAACATCATGCAAGACATGTTAATGTAGTTCACCGCTAGGCTACGCTAAACAAACATTCAAGCATGTTCTTTGCATCAAAGAATTGTAATAAAATTTACTCGAAATAAACATGTAATAATAATCATCAATATATGTTTACAGACAACTCCCCAAATTGGGTGAGTTTAGTTTCACATAGAATCATGATAAAGTAACTCGGACCATCATGCTTCATTCCCGCTAGCACTTCAACAGTTAATTGCTATTTTTTGACGCCAACTTCTTTGTTAAGTTTCCCGTGAAACTTTTCACAAACCTACTACAACCTATTATAAAAACACAATGAATCAAATGAAAACCATTCACTTTTAAGAACAAATTAATCTAAACAAGCTAAATAAAATTTAAATGTTGTCGAAAATCAAGTTTTGTCCTAAATTATTACTCACGAAGGGATTGTTTCATCATCATCGGAGTTGTTGGCGCTGCAACATTGCTAGAATGATCTTGTTGTGCCAAAAAAATGTTTCATTGTTAACCTAAAATAAGAAAATGAATGCAGACTAACAATTTAATCAAGCTATCAGCTTAGCGTGTAGGGTACATCCATCTCAATTTGAAACAAAAAACTAAATATCAAAATTGAAACTAAGAATAAATACGAAGCATACAGACTTAGGCAGGCGGGGAGGTTGCAGGCTGATTGATGGCAGATGGAGGTGGCGAGCAAAGAGGTTAGCGAGCGGAGAGGCGGCGAGATGAAAGGTTAGCGAGCAAAGGCGTTAAAACTACCATTTGTCGTTTGACATATAATCCTTAACCTTCATAGGTACCATTAACTTGATATCATTTCAATCTAAAACTAAATGGGTTCATGACCTTGTGTATTGGGTCTTATCTAGTAAATTTGAAAGCAACAAACAAAATTAGAGTTTACTATTCACCGCAATGTTCCCCACTCGACGTCATTATTCACCACTCATTATCACTGTTCACCGGTAGTGTTCATAGTTTATTGTTCACCATTCACTTTTTTTATTGTTCACTATTAACCATTCCCCTTTATTGTTCACCTTTCACTGTTCAACATTTACGTTTTAGTGTTCATCATTCATCATTCACTTTTTACTGTTCACCGTTCACTTTTTATTGTTAACCATTCACTGTCCTCTATTCACATAGGTAACAATTCTCCTCCAATTGAATATTACATATCTGTTAAAGTTAAATTCAATTAACATGTATATTGTTAGTTATATTTAAAAAAATTAACATAGGTTTTCATGTTTTAGGCCTTTGGTAAGGCACTTTTGTATGCTGTTTTAGGTCATTTACACTACTTGTATTTCTAACATTTTAAGTATAAGATTATGCTTTTGTTGTAGTTTTGTATTTCAGGTTTATCAGAGAAGGTAGAACAAAAGTGCAATAAGAAGGCTGAATTTCTTAGCAAGAACAACAAAATGACAAGAACCAGAAGAATGAAGGAGCGTGCGAGAAGCGTAGCGCGCGAGTTGTGTCGCGTAGAGGCAAAACGATAATGTCAGCAGTCAGCGACAAAACCAGAACGATGACGTCAGCATGCGCGAGAATGTTTCCTAAGCTGATTTTTAAAAGATAAAGATGATCCAAATATTTTCTTGCCTATTTTATTGCGGAAACACTAGATGGAGCATATAAATACAGAGCTAGAGACAGGAACCATCATCCGTATGTGCATCCGTGCAAGAACCGCCAAGAAGCTACCGGCGCGAGCAGAGCGATGCGCAGACCAGACTCGACGTTCAGATTTGTCTTGTTATTTTAGTTGTTCAACTTAAACCTTGAGATGTATATACATTCAGTATGTCTAGCTAACTTAGTGAATTCGGTTTGGATTTTGATCTATGAATTATATATTTTGAGGTCTTGTTCATAGTTGCATGATATATTTAGTATTATTACTCCAACCGTAATTGCATGATAATTAAGGTAGATAGTTAATCGAAGCCTGACCCGCAGACTTAATTATTGAATCTGTTATCTATTGTTGAACTATCAGAGGTACGTGACTGTGAATGATAGGAGTAACACTAGAATAGTTAATCACTACCTTGACCGGATTCATGGTTAATTAGATTAGGCCGAGTAATAGTATCATACAAACCTTGACCGGAATGCATGTGTGGGTTATTAAGCCTTGACCGGACCTTAACCTACGTGAACATTATATCATATATCTTTAGTGACCAGTGATAAACATAGAGTTCATAGTGACGAGTCTGAATCGAGCTCTTCTCTGTTTTTGTTCAACACTTTTATAACTTGAGCGCCAGTGATACTTGCGCACGCGTGTTTCTTAGATTGCTTACTCACTCACAACCCCAGTTGTAGTTGTAGATAAAAGATAACTTCTCACCGTTCCTTGTGGATTCGACCCCTGCTAACTTGACTATATTAAGGAGGAGACTAGGGATAAATTTGCAGCACACAACGACGTGCCGTCAGCCTTATTGTAGTTAATGACTTGCATAAAATGTTTGTAGTTTCACCATTTTTTATGATGTTTAAATTTTAATTGCTTTTTTAAGAGGCTGAGTATATGACCGTGACAGTGAAAGACTTGGGAGTAGTATTTTCAAAGGATTAGAAACTTACAGGAAAATAGTGTAAAATAAATAATCATTAATACAATTTCTATAATCACCTATTAGTGGCTTTTTTGAACCTTTAATATTTAGGATTTAAGTTGGTGCCACTAGCTTTCAAAAGAAAGTATAAACGTTTTTTGTGGCTGTTAGTAAAGTGATAGTTTCGGTAAAATGAAGCACTTCAAATGACTTTATGCATCCATAGAGATTTATGTATGCAATGTTGCGGTCTTTTCTTTAAAAATTATGCAATGTATATATCATTTTTTTTCTTTAAATATTTATGCAATGTATAACATTTTTGATATTTCCAGTTAGTATTATATTGTATGATAAAAGTGATATGCTTGTTATAAATAATAATTATATTGAAGATTTAGATGTAGTGCATATCCTAGTTATTGCGTATTATATAGAAATTGGAGTTATGATTTTCCTTTTATCTCAATATTTGTATCAGTAAATTAAGGTCCAAATGGAGCATGTTTTTACTTTGAGAGTTGTTGATAGTGTTTAATCAAATTTATTTATATTGCGTGCATTCATGGTGTCGGGAAAAAGAAATAGATTTGACAGCGTATGTAGGCAAACAAAGTCACAAAAGACCGTTGATGCAAATGCCGCGGCTTTTGGATCCACATAGCCTTCCCTGCCTTCCATTAAAGTAACCCCACCTAATATCGTGTCTCATGGAAATTTTACTCAGACTCCTTCATTGACCATCCCGTCACCCATGTCCTCCCTTCAATCTCCACCGCCTCCTTGGCAACGACTCTCATGAAAAGTTGGATTGAGATGAATAAGAAGGAAATCCCTGAAGTATTTTCGGTACCTAAAAATCCTAAAAATATTAGATCGAAAGGTTAAATATCTTTAAAATATTTGTTTATTATTTTTTACTATTGTTGTATATGACAATTACACTTTTGTATTTACTTGCAGGAGATTAAATCAAAAGAGGAGTGGGTAATGACACACGCCTTCAGCATATCTTTAATACATGCGACAAGAAGAAAATTAAGATTATGTCTGGACCTAAGGGAAAATCAGCAGCTACACAAGAGATCGGGAATTTATTATCTTCAGCCATCGGTCGTATTATAAGGGATTCAATTTTAATGATGAAAGAGTCTTTCGATAAAAATGCAGATCAAAGTTGGGAAATTTTAACGGACATTCTGAGCGTAAGTTATTAAGCAATTGAATTACTTTAAGTTATTTGTTTGTTTGTTACTAACAGTTATGATATTTTGTAGATTCACATTGACCTTGAGCCTTTGGAAAGTTGGTTTACAGATTTGATTTTGGAAACTGCAGATAATCAATTCAGGAATTGAAAGCATCAGTGTAAAGATCACTACGTTATGATGGTGTAGAGTTACTGTTTGAATTCATAGACCGCCCAGAGGAATCGCAGTGGCTTATAATTCATTTTAGAGATATTCCAAGTGTATGGTAATATGTTTCACTCTTTTTTCGATTTTGTTGATGTTATATTTTACTTCATTTGTGATTTGATTTTTTTACGATAGTAGGCAAAGTGTGAGGGAATGATGATCGCTTCTCAGAAGAAGAAAAATTACACCACCGTTCGGGTAGAATTTTGTTCGCTCTTAGAGCTGTAGAATTTTGTGAAAATAATCATATGTCACCTATCATTGCTGCATTTATTGAAGCGTACTCTAAGGATTCATTTGGCAAAGAATTAGTGGTATATTTTTTAAAAATCTCATTTAAATATGATGCTACCACATGACACCTATGATTGTTGTAAATGTTGGTAGTGAATTTGAAGTTGTTTTAAATATGTTTAACATGTATGTTGATAAATTTATATTGATGTACATATGTTTAACATGGCTGCTCTAACAATAATTACATGGCTAACATTTTTTGTGGAATAATAGTTGACTAGTTGTATATGTTGTTTTACATTTCTTTGAATTTTAATTATTACATAATTGCTGATATTTTGTTACTCTTAATTTATTACATGTTAGTTATTATCATTGATGTTAAAATGATTAAAATGATTGTTTATTTTTTGATGTTAAATTAAAACTGTTTTAAATGTGTTTGACTTGGTTGCTGAATTTTTGATTAATCTAAAGACAACTACATGATGCTAACATTGTTTATTGAATGTTAATCGTATTTTGTAATACATTGCTCCTGAATTTTGATTAATTCTTAAAGTTAGAAAATAATGATTGTCGCATATGTTCACATCATAAGTCACTGAGTGAGTTACTTGATTAGTCACGTATGTCATAAGCCACTAAACATAAGCAACACAAATTGTGTGATAAATGACAGGGTAAAGTTGAGATTAACTTTCGTAAGACGGTAGGACACAATCTCGATCGTTCATTAATTATAATCTAACGGTTGAGATTTAACATAACATAACCGTCAAATCCAACCGCCCCGTGTTTTTCGCAAATCCAACCGCCTAGTTTAATTAAAACTCAACTTTAATCTCAACCGTCGATTTATTAAAATCAATGGCTCAGATTTTGTCCTCTTGTCGTTAGACCTTCGTTGGCGTTATGCACTCCTTTGTCTTTCCTATCTACTTTGAAGGTATTCTTGACTCATTTTCTTTGTAAGGATATGCTGTAAGAATAATCTAACATCATGCATACAATTTTTTTGGTTATATAGTAAATTTTTTTGGTTATATAGTAAATTTGTTTGGTTATATAGTAGTATTAATTCAATTTTTATGAATACAAAAACTAAACATATGTTTATACAAAATTCAGTTGTTGAAATTAAAAAATATAGACCGTAATCTTAAATGAATATTGTTACCCAATACTAATTAGCATGTATAGTAGTTTTAAAAATATGTATATATAGTTATGATATAAAATGTCAATCTATGCTTATAAGTTAAAGATTTTGTGTAAATAATTTATTTGGAATCATTAAAAGCCCCTAATTCAGTAACAGATAGAATTGTTACATAAGAAGTCTTTTTCGTTTAATTAATATTTGTGAAAAAATCACTATGGCAAGTGTTTTTAGATCGACGTCGGAGTAGATGATGGTTGAGGATGCGTGGAGGGAGGACTGTGTAGGATTTGAAGAGATTGTGAAGATAGACGGATGACAGTGACAGATCCGAAGAGATTATGAGAATGGTCGGAGGTGGAAAGGTGAAGGAGCCGAAGAGAAGAGAAGCAATTTTAGGGATGGGTGGAGCCGATCGGGAATCCGGATGATGAGGGAAGTTACAGTTTTATTATTTGTTTTTTAATTGGACGGGTATTTTCGGGAAAAAAAGTGGTTTCACCAGTGTAACTGGTAATAAGGCATTTCCCCAATTATATATAAGATAGATTTAAATAAATAATTAATATTAAAAATGGAGGAAGTTCAAGAAGGACATTTAACATTATGTAAGACGGTGAGACATAATATCCACCGTTGATTACTAATAATCTTACGGATGAGATTTAACAAAAAAATAACCGTCAAATTCAACCGTCTGTATTTTTAACAAATCCAACCGTCTATTTAACTAAAAACCAACTTTAATCTCAACCATAAAATTAATCACGTCAACGGATGATATTAGGTCCTCCCCGTGTTACAATAGTTATTTGTCCTTTTTGATCCTAACTCTATTAAAAATAAAGTAATTTTTTCAAAAAAACCAAATTAAGTAATTACGAAAAATATTAGGGGGTAAATGGGAAGAAGTTTTTGGCTTCAAAAAGGTAACCAACCATCAATAGACCCCTTTGCGCTTTAATATAAAAAAAATTGTGCACATATATTGTTGACATTTAATTTTAGTTTTATTAATTAAAAGTATATATAATCAAATTAACTATGATATGATAATTATTATTTGGTAATTAAAGTGAGATGCAGGGGTAATTTTGAAAGCCGAAATGTGGCTTCAAAAATATATGACAATAAGAGGTTTTACGCTTTATTAATAGTAAGATGGTAGAAAATAATGCAATAAATAATGAAGATCGATTATATAGTAATTTTAAATAAGCACCATGTAATATTTTATGTTAAAAATGAGTTTTTCTTATTTGTGAAGATTAATGACTATTCAGTTGAAAAGTCATCTCTTAATAATACGCGGATGACGATTGATGAAATTACTTACAACTTCTTCTTTTTTTAATGTGATAAACAATATACTAAAAGATATTATTAATCACATTTGATAAATTCGATAAATGAGATGTATGTATGAGTTGAGTTGAGTTAAGATCAAGAGGCACATTATGTTTTCATGAAACGAAAGAACTAAATTTTAACTGTTGATTTGATTGATCTGATGGTTGAATTTAGATTGATTATTTATTAAAAAGGCTGTTGGATTTGCAAAAAATACGGACGGTTCGATTTGTCGGGTATTTTGAGTTTAAATCTCGTTTGTTGGATTATTAATCGACGACTGAGTTTGTGTCTCATTCTCTCACAAAATATATTCGTCCTTCTTAATCTTTTCTATTATGAGTTTATACAATAATTGCAACTTAAATTAACCCCATTCACCATCCTCATCTTAGAAAATAAAAATTGAACCTTCATTATCGTCGTTCATTATCTATAAAAATGTTTATCGCTCAAGGAATGTACAAACCTCATACTCAGAGCTAGTATACACTCGGTAGGGATTGAACCACCGACCACTGAGACCAGAGACCGAGTGTCTGACCGCTAGGCCGCCACAACCTTCCCCTAGACGATTAATAAATGATTATAGAATATTAGAATATAATAAATCAGTTGCATTTATTATTATTCCTTTTTCGTTTTTGGAATTATAACAGTTTGTTAAATTGTTCCATAAAGTCACTAAATTTGATTGTTAATTTGGTTACTAAAAAAATTCGGTGACTATGGAGTGGAGTATAACATTAAGATGAGCATGACTTGAAGAGAAGACATGGATTCAGAGAGTCAGAGACCATTTACATTTACATACGTCTTTATATATGTTAGATTCTTTGTGATAAGGTGCTTCAAGATATGGGAAAGAAAAATAATTTCAGAGTTAACATATCTGGCCATCTGTACCAGTACTCTTATAAATGAGTTTATAAATTGTCTAGATAAAACCTTTTCCCTTTAACAAATCCTATAACATAAACACAAAGGAGAGGAAAAGATAAAAGAGTACATTCAGTATAGTCTCTCTCATTTATATGTTCTTAAACTTATTCTTAGTTGTGATGCAATGCTTCATGCATTATTAATACTTCGTATATCTCCATTTACATGTCTTTATCTAAGAACTCGTGTATGCATTTCTAACACTCATTGGTTATATGATGAGTCTCAGTAATGATGAAGTGGTAAAAATAAGAGTGTTTGTTGCGTTCTTCAACTATTGGTGATATGCTTTTATGCAATTCACTAAAAACTCATGTTTAAAACTTTGTGCAGCATGTTTTGACTTCGTATTTGAAAACTTTTTTAAATTCTTAAACACCGACTTAAAACTAATTGATTTACAGTTTACACTTCACATGTTTAACTTAAAGGTCCAAACACATGACATTCATTGATATCCAACTCTTTCAACTAAGTGACAATCAATACTTTGTTTTAGTATCAGCCTTTTTGATAACTTCAAATGACAGATGCATAATGATGTACATCATTTCAATAACATCAAACATCGATGTTGGCAGTAATTCAAATTTGTTATCCATATATCTCTCATCTGTCTCGTCTAGAAAAAATCCTTCTAAAATTTCTTATATCTATGAATCCTAACATCCCTTTATATCATATATATTTCTTCCACTTCCGGAAAAATATATCCTTATATATTACTGGTTTTCACAACATTAGAAATTTATTTTTGAAATTATTGTCGGAATCTTCAAACAAATTAGTGCACTTTTAGATGTATTTGATTTTGTAACTTTTATGGCTTATGTAAACACATCTAGATTATATTCAGTGTCAAAATCACTTTTCTTGTTCTTAGACCTAAGCATGATATAAATGACTTATTTCATCTCTTAGAATGATAATACGGAAGAACTATTATAGTTCTTCTTTACTATATCTTTTTCTTTTCTACAGTGTTGAAATTTTAATTCAACAAAGATATGAGATCAACATTAATCGGTTCAAAATATAATAATTCACAAGGACACAAATCCCAAATAAATTTTACCTATCTTATTGGTCTTAAATAAATTTATTATAGGGAAGGAATATGGACACGTGTTGCACAATTATGAATATCAAATTCTCTTACAGAGTATTTTAATATATGATTCAAGTATAATCCTCAATTTGTCAAGTTTCATTTCTTCAAATCCGAAGAAGTTAACTTGATTTCGTGAACAAAACTTTCAAGGCGTACAAGTTACTTTACAGGAAAAACATGCGTTGAAATGTGATATTCTAGAGTGAAGAACGTATTACTCTCTTCGTTCATTTATTTTTTGCATTCATGATTTAATATGTCTGATGCGAAGAGAGTAATAGGTTTTCCAATAAAAGGTTTAAAAATCTGAGACATTGATTGAAGGTATTTGTACGTATAGTTATTATACTAAATGTGTGCCTTTTAATGCATTTGTATCACTACTTTCACTTGGTCTATATAATTTTCCGTTTAAGGACTTTAAAAATAATGACTTAAGATGCCAAAATGAGCTTAATTGGACTACTGAATTGAACCAGAGCAAGCCAGAAATTATGTAAGGTACTGTTCGTGCGGAATGAACCGTGCAATGCTTAGCTACCTCTGTTGACAATGCGACAGGTACCGTATGATAGCAGAATGACGTCAGCACATGCCAAATACGGTTTCACTAAATATTAACCCTTCCAACAAGCATGAAAACATCAGATAACATGTTGGGGTTTTCGTATAAATAGGAATCATTCTGATATTCTAACACCTTTTCTCCACTCAAAGGGGACGAAGCCCTATCCGTTCTACGCCTTTTCTTCCGAATATAGATCTAGTTTTCCAGCACCAAGGCGATACCTTTTCAGCAGTCAGATTTTGTAACGAAATATTTTGAAACCTTGTATTTGTATATATTCCATATTTTTGCATTCATTTTTGTTTGTAATTGCATGGTTTTTATTGTTTGGATTAAAGGGACATTTTTGGCGAAATCAATTTGAGATATTAGGTCTATCATTATACTTGATGATACTTTTCCTAATTCAAGTAGATCATCAGGAATTAAGCAAAATCAAGTTAAGCTCTGAATTTAGTTTGACCCCTACTTGCCTCATCACTAAGTCACAAGAAAGCTATCAAATTGAGACGTACAAAAATCTGAATGGCATCACCAGCCATTCATATAGTCCATCTTTTTGAATGTTGCCTTCCATTCATCACCTGGACGGATATAAAATTGATGGTACCCATTACGAAGATCTAACTTTGAAAATAAAAAAGCACCCTTAAGCATATCAAGCACACATCCAAAGTGAGGTATACAGAATCAATATTTTATTATAATTTTGTTTATGGCATAACCATTGATGCACATTCTCTAACTATTATATTTTTGGAACTTGTATGGCTGTCACAGCACTTGAACTCAAGCTCTTACAACTTAGTGAAGTGAGTAGGGTCGAATCCACAAAACTGTAAGCATGAATTCACCCATAGCACATGCATAATTTGTATAGGTACTACGTATATAATAATTCTTCTAGTATAGTCCAAAAATTGTCTAGCGTTAATGAGACTTATGTTTGTCGGACAGTGTTAAGTAACAACCGAGCTAAACTATAGATAAATACTAGTGCTTAATTCTTGGTGTTCTTACCTGAAACTACCGCTAAGTATCAAACATGTCAACTATAGAATTTAATCGCATAAGCTAAATTCGTGCACTAAGAGCCCTTTAATCAAATTATTCAAAATCATTAAAATCAACACATGACATTAATGCAAGAATAAGAACAGAACATTAATCCCAATCTCAAGATATTTCGTTATTAGTTCATGTGATAAGTCGTAGTTATTAGTTTAGCTAGACACAGCCAACGACATCACAATTGAAGTAGTAATGGAATGAAATAGAAGATGACTTATGTTGATTCTCAATTAAAAAGTCTGCGCTTCGTTGCTAAAAAATCAGATCTGGGTTGGAATGCGTCAAACAACCTGTGTTGCGCCCCCTACAGCGGGAAAGAAAGTTTGATGGGGTTTTAGAATGATGTAATATTTATATAAAAACCTTAGGTATATGGGCTGACATCATTCCTGGTTGTTTTCTACTTATCAAGGCTCTTTGAAAACCTTTAATAACGTATTTGGCCATGTTAACGTTGCTGTTGTAACGATCGACTTTGATTCCTATCTAATCTCGAGTTTCAATTAAGCCCAATTCAAGCAAGAATCCTAATTGTACCGAAATTGAATGAACAAGAACACAACACTTATACTGTGGTTATATGACCCAAAGGGCCTTTACTCCACATTGAGCAATCTCAGTGCTCGAAGAATCCACTAAGCTGGCCGGAATCTGGCCGGAGTTTACAAACTGAGCTTTTCGGATATACCCGAGTTGAACACCCTCAATTCGTATCACCAATCAACAATCAATGCTACAGTGACTCAGACTAAACTCGCCGAACTTCACTTTGAACGATTCTTGAAATCAAATTCTTGAACGCTCTCCAAATCGCATCAATTGTGTCGAGCCCCAAATGCGCTTCTCTGCTCCTTAAGTGCAGATTTTACCAGACTAAATCTAGACCGTTCCTCAACTTTCAATCTGCGTCGTAGGATCATAAGATGCCGCCTCCTCAGAACGACATCGTCTCATTAATTCCCTTCATACACGCTGCGTTTCTTCAACGACTCTCCTGTAACGCCGTCGTTTGATCTCGGCTCGTCACTACCATCAGCTTCACTCCAACAATCCTCCACCTGAAGCTGTTTCAAGACATTCATAGCCTCCTTTCCTCTTCTCATCCTGCCAGCTTAAAGTGGTCCTTCAGCCCTCGAGATTAACGCTCTACCTGCAATACAGACTAGCCAATTCCCAACAAATGGAAACAACGTTTGAACTTAGACAGACTTACTACCTTTGTGCCCATGTCAGCTGGATTATCACTGGTCTGAACTTTCACTAGATTAATAACCCCTTCAGCTATTTTATCTAGAATAAAATGAAACCTCACATCTATATGCTTAGTTCTATCATGGTATACAGGATTTTTACTTAAATATAAAGCTGATTGACTATCAGTAAACACAGTCCCATTAGAATCAAACAACCTTGCTTCCTTAAGAATTCCCTGTAACCAAATGCACTCTTTCACACTTTCACAAATAGCAACATACTCTGACTCAGTAGTTAAAAGAGAAACTATAGACTGCGAACCTGATTTCCAGGATATGCAATTTCTTCCCAGTGTAAAGAAAAATGCAGTGGTGGACTTTCTAGTGTCTCTATCCCCTGCAAAATCAAAATCTACAAATCCAGCAGATCAAGTGAAGACGTTTTCTTACCATAACACAATCCACATCCAAAGTACCAGAGATATAAGATATAACCCACTTCACAGCCAACTAGTGTTCATAACCTGGTTGAGCCATATATCTGCTGATTATTGAAATAGCTAGTGCTAATCATCGCGTACATAATAGAACCAACAACATTAAGCATAAGGATACCTTTCCATTCTCAATCTCTCACCTTCAGTTTTGGGACATTGACTTTTATTAAGATTAAAATGACCAGCCAGAGGTAAACTAACAGTTTTCTCACTTTCATGTAAGAAGTTACTAACTACCTTCTCCAAATAAGGCCTTTGATGAATTTTCAAAACACTACATTTCCTGTCCCTTTTTATAATCATGCCTAAAATACTTTTAGCAGGTCCTAAATCCTTCATGTCAAACATAGAACTGAGTTTTTCTTTAAGACGAGCAATTTCAGTCATGGACTCACTAATTAATAACATGTCATCAACATATATCAAAAGATAAACTGACACAGAGTTCACAAACTTGAAATAAAAACAACTGTCGTATTTACTTCTCAGAAACCCTATGCTCAAGACAAAATTATCAAACTTTTTATACCATTGTCTAGGACTTTGCTTAAGACCATACAATGATTTTTTCAGCAGACAAACCTTTTCAGGGAACTTATGATCACAAAAACCTTCAGGTTGCCTCATATATATAGTTTCATCTAGATCACCATGCAAAAAGGTAGTTTTCACATCTAATTGTTCTACTTCCCAGTTAAAGTATGCTACTGCAGCCAACATCATCCTAATGGTTTTAAACTTAACCACAGGTGAAAATATTTCAGTAAAGTCAATACCTTCTCTTTGTGTAAAGCCTTTGGCAACTAGCCTTGCCTTATACCTTGGAGGATTTTGTTGTGTCTGCCCATCTTTTAATTTGAACAGCCATCTGCACTCAATCAACTTCTGATAAGCAGGCTTGTCCACTAAGACCCAAGTCTTGTTTACCCATAAAGACTCCATTTCCTCCTTCATCGCTTTCATCCAGAGCACTTTATCCTTAGACTTCATAGCTTCCTGATAGGACTCGAGTTCAGGATGATTTACTTCCCTGGAAGCAACCAAAGCAGTAAAAATCAGTTCAGCATATGAAGTATATTTTCTATTAGGTATTGTTTGCCTTCTTTCCCTGTCTCTTGCCAGCTGATATCCAGCAAGCTGATCCTGAACAGGTATGTCAAATTGTTCCACATCCTGCTCTGTCATAGTGTCATCTGCTTCCTCCACCTGATCTGGAACCTCTACCTGGTTTTCACACTCAACAAGTTCATTAGTATTAATATCATAATCTAATACATTATGTACCTGATCAGGAAGTTCAGCATATGACTGTGCAATTTTTCTGCAACGAAAGTTTTCTTCATCAAAGACTACATCCCTACTAATGACTACCTTCACTCCAGGAGAGTCTCTGATCCACAGTCTGAATCCTTTTGTACCAAAATCCAGGTGATACCCAATGAATGCACACCTTACAGACCTAGTATCTAGTTTACCTTCCTTCATATGAGCATAAGCTGCGCATCCAAATATCTTCAGATGATCAAGTGAGGGCAGTTTTCCAGACCATATTTCTTGGGGACTCTTAAATTCTAATATTCTAGAGGGTATTCTATTGTGAATATGTACTGCAGTGTACAATGCATCCCCCCAAAAGGATTTGGGCAAGCCAGAGGTAAAAAACAAACTCCTAACCTTTTCTAAAACAGTCCTATGAAACCTTTCAGCCACACCATTTTGTTGTGGTGTGTGCTTAACTGTTCTATGCCTAAGAATTCATGTACTCTTGCAAAGATCATCAAATTCTTGATTACAAAACTCCATTCCATTATCAGTCATCAGTGCCTTTATTTTCAAACCAGTCTGATTTTCAATGAGCAATTTCCACTCCTTAAATCTAGATATAGTCTCATCCTTGGTTCTCAACAAGTATACCCAACACATCCTAGAATGATCATCTATTAAACTTAGGAAATATCTATTTCCTCCAGGAGTATCAACAGAAGCAGGTCCCCACAAGTATGCATGTAGATATTCTAATTTCCCAGCTGATCTAAACTTGCTAGCAGAAAATTTCGTTCTATGCTGCTTAGCCTGCACACATGGTTCACAGAAGGGGATAGGTTCTATCTTGCACTTCCTAACTGTCCTGCCTTTTCAAGGGCAGCAGTGCTGGATTTCCCTGGATGCCCTAATCTCAGATGCCACTTTATGAACTCAGTTTGAACAGGTAGTGAATTAGACACATTACCTTCCCCTGAAAAACTACATTCACCTTCTAGAATGTACAAACCTCCGGTTTTCTTACCGGTCAAGACAAACGTAGTACCTTTATATACATCCAGAGAACCATTCACAACAATTCCTTGTGGATTTTTATCTTTATTCTGCATTTACATCAATTCTTTTTCAAATAACCTGTCTTACCACAGTAAAAGTATTTTCTAGTCTCCCCTGACCCTTTTCCATCCTTCTTTTATCAGATTTGGTTTTAGAATCAGCATTAGCATTCTTGTTAGGGTTCTTGTTATTATTTCCACTACCTTTACCCTTTACAAACAGATTAGATCCATTCTTTAATTTAGAATGCTTAAGCTCTAATTCCCTAGTTCTCAAAGCATTACATAACAGGTCATAAGAAGGCACATTTCCAGTATACTGAAAAGCATTTTTCACCACAGCATAATTTTCAGGTAGTGAATTTAGCAATATCATGACAATAGACACATCATCAAGTTGATGTGGAGTACCAACCAGCATCAATGACAGTTTCAAAAACTCATCCAAATTATCATCCACCGATTTAGCAGAAGCCATTTTAAATGAAAATAGTGCAGCTTTAATAAAGCAAGGTCAGATGTTACCTAGTTTGAGTACATCTCCTCAAGCCTTGTCCCAATTTCCAGGACAGAGTTTCAGGTGCATATCTGTCTGACGACTGCATCACTCAGTCCAAGGATTAAGGGATTTCTAGCTTCTTTCAGAATCTTTATCTTTCTTTTCTTATCCTCCTCAGACATTTATCCTCATGCTCTAATGCAGCATCCACCTCTTTGTGAGATAACACAGCCTCCATGCGCAATTTTCATACATGGAAATCATATTTTCCATCAAACTGCGCAATCTCCATTCTTCCCGGTGCCATCCAGTCCTTCAAACAAGAATAGACAAGCAGCAGTAAAATAGTTCCATTGCAGCAACACAATCGAAGACAGAAATCAAGAAATCCCGCTCTGATACCACTGTTTAACGATCGACTTTGATTCCTATCTAATCTCGAGTTTCAATTAAGTTCACTTCAAGCAAGAACCCTAATTGTACCGAAATTGAATGAACAAGAACACAACACTTATACCGTGGTTATATGACCCAAAGGGCCTTTACTCCACGTTGAGCAATCTCAGTGCTCGAAGAATTCACTAAGCTGGTCAGAATCTGGCCGGAGTTTACAAACGGAGCTTTCCGAAAATACCCGAGTTGAACACCCTCAATTCGTATCACCAATCAACAATCAATGCTACAGTGACTCAGACTAAACTCGCCGGACTTCACTTTGAACGATTCTTGAAATCAGATTCTTGAACGCTCTCCAAATCGCATCAATTGTGTCAAGCCCTAAATGTGCTTCTCTGCTCCTTAAGTGCAGATTTTACCAGACTAAATCTGGACCGTTCCTCAACTTCAATCTGCGCCGTAGGATCATAAGATGCCGCCTCCTCAGAACGACATCTTCTCATTAATTCCCTTCATACATTCAACACACTGCGTTTCTTCAGCGACTCTCCTGCAACGCCGTCATTTGATCTCGGCTCATGACTACCATCAGCTTCACTCCAACAGTTGCATTGACGTCATCGGTACCCACCAAGCAACGTCAAAGGGCCGAGCAATGCTGAGGACTGCGCGATTGGTGTCGCTCGAGCTGTATCGGTCTAACTTTCTGTTTTACTCCGATTCGATCCTCTAGTTCAGTTAAGAAATTATTTATTTTAAAGTTTTTTAATTTTGAACACTTTGTGAAAGCTTTTACTCTCCTACATTACATAGTCATTTAGATAATATTTCAAACGAAATTTTTTAGATGCGAATCAATGCTATGCGGCTCATAAATGGTGTCTTGAGAAATTTGAAGATTATTCACGAAGCAAATTGAAAATGCTACGGTTTCATATTCTTCTCACGTTAGAGATGTATCTCATTTCAAGAATCTACCCAAATATTTACATTTCCCAGTTCGCGATAATGACTCAATACTGCTAAGTTATTCATCCGCAATCCCATCAACAGCCGTAAAAGTACTGTGAAGTGATAACATGAAGTCAAGATATACTCCAGAATCCTGCCAGTTTTTGCATTATTATGGTTTTACTCTCCGGCAACAAGAGTTTTCTTTATGCACAGTCATACACAGTGATCTGATTTTACCAATAAAATCTAGCTCTTGGCTATTATGACACCATAAAAGATACATGCCTTGTCTACTTGAGCATACATAACACAGCATCCATCGCACTGGCACAGCGAATCGATAATACATATGCACGTATATAAATATAATCGTGCTACTGCCTGAATAAATAATTGAATAATATCCTGTATCTAAGGTTCTATTTTCGCTTCTCAGCACATAAAACTCTAGCTGCTTGCAGAGCAAAGTATGTCAGAATAATATCAGCTCCTGCTCGTCTGAGACACATTAATGATTCCATCATCACCTTCTCTTCATCTATCATTCCCAGGACTGCTCCAGCTTTGATCATTGAGTATTCACCTGACACCTGTTTATTGCAAAAAAGGAAAATAATTACAAATCACGGCTGAGTCTGTGCATGATTTGGATGCTGAAGTGTCTAACTTGTTGACATGTTGAAACAAATACTTCTTTCGCTAGCCAGTATCAATAAGATGCTGTACCTGATATGCTGCAACTGGTAGAGAAGTATTATTGCGTAGAAGCCTCAACATCCAAGTAGGGCAATCCTGGTTTGACCTGTTTTATTCAACAAAGCAATGATCAGCAAGTAGTATCTTGCACTTTTTCGGATAAAAACTAAAATTAAGTGAAGTTCTCACCAAAACAATGTCAGCGCCTTCTGATTCATCCTCACGTAGTTCAATCAGAGCCTCTCTAAAATTAGCCGGGTTCATCTGATAACTATCATCAACAATCATATGTGATTACGTAAGCCAGCATTTTCCAAAAGAAGATTTTGTGGATTCCGGCTTCAAAAAATAGTCTCTTACGTTTTTTTGTCCCCAAAACGGGGATTTGAGTCCAGTGCTTCTCGGAATGGACCATAGAATGCACTAGCATATCTGTTTCGGAAGTTAAATTGAGACAGATAGAGCAGTGGCTAGCATGTACACCCATAATAAAGTAGCAAGGTATGCAATTTCAGCTAAATAGCAAATAGAGAACGAAAAAATGGGAATTAGCTTACTTTGCTGTATACGACATGATAGAAACATTATGGAAGCCATCAGCGTCCAGAGCCGAACGAATTGCGCCCACACGACCATCCATCATGTCACTCGGAGCCACAACATCAGCTCCTGCTCGTGCCTACAAATAGAAAGAAAAAAATGCGAAAAAACATATTAACAACCGACTTGCTCCAAATCATATACTGAAATTCCTTTGGGAAAGAGGGAAATAGAACGCCCCCATTATACTGAGTTATTTACATAATAAAATTTAAATGACCACAGTTACAAAATGATTGCCATGTAAGGTTGAAAAACCATCAACTTCTTTTGGTACTTTCTTTTGTCAAGCCACAGAAAACCACGTCATATATTTATAGTTTGCATGTCACATATATATGACACGCTACAGATGTAAACAATCACCTGTGAAACAGCTTGTTTACATAGCTGGTGCACGGTCTCATCATTCATGATCACTCCTACAAGAAATAAAATACGGTGAACAATAACCATCTTAGAGAACTCCACATTGAAATGAAGAACACATATCACACCATGTCCTTGGATAGTGCAAGACAGTTTCACATAATGACTCCAAAAGCAAAAGAACAAGATAACTATTAAAAATACAGCTTGCACAATAAGTATGGTGGCATTATGCAGTTTACTGAATTTGATATGACTGTAATTGCCAGTTGGTAACTTTTTGGACTTAATAGATCTGACAGGCGAAACCACAGTTGTAAAGCATGTGAACTACATCTGTTTTGTTACCTTTCCCAATTTCAGCATTTAATACTATTATAACACACGATTTGTCTTACCATCTTCCCTAACAATTCCATCATGGCCATCAGAAGAATAAGGATCCAAAGCTACATCAGTATATATAATCTGCAAACAGAAAATCCAGTAAATTCAGACATTTGAACATGATACTGACGGTCACGAAGCCCCAAACGCCAATATTCCCATCAGGAAAAATATGTACCAAATCTGGGTATTTTTCTTTCAGCAGCCGTATTGCACGATGAACTAAGCCATCTTCATTGTAGCATTCTTCTCCTGTCGGGGTCTGGAAGGACAGTAGTGGCCATATCAGCTGACCAACCAATAGAGCCAACTACGAAATCTTTTGTATCAATAGAAACAAACCTTCAGAGCATCTGGAATCTTAGGAAACAAAATAATACTATTGATCCCCACATCCCGGGCCTTAGCAACCTGAAGAAAAAAAGTAAACGTTTATTTATCCGCTTGTTATTTGTGCCAAAAAAAAACTTGTTTAACTTTTGATTCCCAACTTCGTTTAGAATTAGAACATCAATAGTAAACTAAAATCAACGAGTGCAATTAAAAGCATTTAACCTCTTCGACGAGACCATGTTTCCATCCAAGCCTGTAGCATCCGGGCATTGCTCCGATAGGGGTGTCCTCCTCACCTAAAATTTGATAAATTCTCAAACAAGAGTATCAAAATAGTAACAAAGCTGCACATAGCCAGAAGACAAACCTTCATGGATAAACAACGGATACACAAAGTTTGAGGGTGAGATTTGTGTTTCCTGGAATGCTGATCTGAGCACAGGCGAACTCCTATTTCGCCGAGGGCGCTTTCCCAATGGCTGAGAACAATAACAGATCACACAAAAAAACTTCTCAAACTAACTGAATGAAAAAACATCAATTGACATAAATTCACTAATGTTAAATCTTATGTCAAATCATACAAATTCCGATAGGTCAAATACTTACAAGTGGAGGAACGACAGGCGTGCCAGCAGGAGCCGCCGGCCTGGGGGGCGGGGGAGGAGCAAATGGAGCGTTTCCAGCCACAACATCAGCTTCCGACTCCTCAATACTTTTTCCAGTCTTCCGTATGGCATCATTCCGTGACGAGGAGGCTCTAACAGCATACATCGGCCTCCGCGTAGGAAACCTAACCGGTAGGATTGGAATGCATGTTGAGTTGAGGCCATTAGTGGGTTTGAGTTCGATGGAGGCTCGGACGGCGCAGGGAGCGATGACGAAAGTTGTCGCCATTGTTGGGTTTGAGAATTGAGATCTGAAAGGGGTCAAATTCAAGGATTTGAAATATAGAGAGTTAGGTATTTGTTGCGGAAAGTGACGTGGCTTTGGATGTGGTCGTGGGAAGGTTCTGGAGATAATTGTGTAAAGGTGTGCGCCAATAGTCGGGATGGATACCTTATCGAATTTGATTTCACATCACATGTAATGTAACTTCTTTTCAGATGATTCTCACTTTTTTCACAAGGACAATAATTGTCAAATTTTATAAACGTGTCGAAACCTTAACGAGTTTGATTCTCACGGACAAGATCTCAATCGTTGAACTGATTTATCTTACGGTTGAAATTAAATAAATCTTATTTAAATTTGATGATTGTTTGTGTAAAAAAATACGGATGGTTTAATTCGACGGTATTTTTAGATTAAATCTCAACTGTTAAAATATTAATAATCAACAATCGAGATTGTATTTCATTTCCTTACAAATAATTATATGCGTTTCTCAAATTTGATTTCACATCACATGTAATGTACTTCTTTTCCGATGATTGTCACTTTTTTCTCAAGGACAATAATTGTCAATTTTTATAAACGTGTCGAAACCTTAACGAGCTTGATGCTCACATTTATCATCTTTCTCAAATGACTGAGGATAGAAATCTTATGGAGTTTGATTCTCACATGTATCATCTTTTTTATTTACCGTTATGAAAGAAGTTCAAAGATGATATCTGTTTTTTGTAAGAAGGTGAGATATGATTTCATCATTGATTATTTATAACTCAGCGGACAAAATTTAATCAAAAAATAATCTTCAAATCCAACAGTTCGTATTTTTTGTAAATCCAATTATTCGTGTTTTTTGCAAATCCAACCGCCTAATTAGTTAAAAAATCATCTTTAATCTCATCCATTAAATTTTGTTCATTCTTATAACTTACTGAAACCAATTACATATGAAGAGAATTACTCTGGTGGATCCACTACTATTTGGTGGATCCATGAGTCCATTTATTAGCCCTTGGATGGTTTAAGATCAATGGTGTCAAAGGAGTCCACGTGTCCCACTAACTTTCTATTGAAAGCTAACTAAAGGGCAAATTCGGAATAGTTGCATTTTAATTAGTTTAGTTAGATGCATTTAATGTAATGATTAGATTGTTCATTTAATGTAATTCCTCTCTCCTTACAAACCCACCATTTTCCCTCTCTCCTTAATCAATCCCTCTCTCCTTACAACCCACCATTTTCCCTCTCTCCTTAATTAATCAATCCCTCTCTCCTTACAAACCCACCATTTTCATAATCCAAACCCTCTCTCCTTAATCAATCCCACCATTTTCAAAATCCAAGCTTTTTCATTTCCCCACCATTTTCATAATCCAAACCCTCTCTCCTTAATCAATCCCACCATTTTCATAATCCAAGCTTTTCATTTCCCCACCATTTTCATAATCTCAACCCATTCTAACCCATTTGTAAACCAAATAATCCCACTCTCAACTGCATTTTAACTGTTGCACCTCACATGTGCACCTTACTATTGCACTTTGTAGTTGCATCCTATAGTTGCATTTTTCCCATTTGCACTTCAGCATGCAGTCGTCCCTGTGTTGTGTTGCATTGCATTATTTTCAACAAAAATGATATGCTTCAGTATCATTTTACCTAAATTGTGTTCTGTTCGCAGTTGTATGGTAACGGATGATTCTCATTGTTTAGTGACTACATCGCCGAATGGGGCACCTTGTTGTTGCACCTTGTTGTTGCACCTTGTTGTTGCACATTGTTGTTGCACATTGTTGTTGTAGCTTATTGTTGCACCTTGTTGTTGCACCTTGTTGTTGCACCTTATTGTTGCACCTTACTGTTGATTCTTATTTTTGGGGCACAGAGTAACAATGCTAGTATGATGAACTTGTTTTTCAATTTTCATTCCCATAATGTAATATGTTATGCCCTATTTATGGAATCTAGAACTTTGAACGCTACTGAACTCCATGTATCTCTGGACTCTTTGTTGAGCTCTTAAATGTAGTCACATAAACTTCAACCATATTTACTAAAAGCCTAAACCCTACTGAAACCCTTCTACATTTATACAAAAAATGGGGAAAGGAGACTAAATGCAAAATCTAAGCTCATAATCCAAACCCTCTCTCCTTAATCAATCCCACCATTTTCATAATTCAAGCTTTTTCATTTCCCCACCATTTTCATAATCCAAACCCTCTCTCTTTAATCAATCCCACCATTTTCATAATCTAAGCTTTTCATTTCCCCATCAATTTCATAATCTCAACCCATTCTAACTCGTTTGTAAACCAAATAATCCCACTCTCAACTGGATTTTAACAGTTGCACCCACATATGCACCTTACTATTGCACTTTGTAGTTGCATCCTATAGTTGCATTTTTTCCCACTTGCACTTTCAGCATGCATTTCACATGTGCATTTCATACATGCATTTAGATCTTGCATTTTGCAGTTGCATTTTTACAGTTGCATTAAGTCTACAAATGTGTTCCATGTTCATTGTATTGCTTTTTTTGTATAAATTTAACATGTTTCCATATCATTTACCCTTTTTTGTGTTGTGTTGGCAGATGGTAATCATAGTTGTACGGTAACAAATGATTTCCATTATTTGGTTATCACATTTAATTGCTGCATTTCACATGTGCATTTCACACTTGCATTTTGCAGTTGCATTTTAGAGTTGCATTAAAGCTACAATTGTGTTCCATGTTCATTGTGTTGCTTTTACCCGGCTTCACAGTAATGTTTTCAGTATGATCTAACAAATGCAATTACAAATTACAAATTGATTTCCTTGTATAAGGCTTCGCAGTAATCAAATTACAAATTATGATCTAACAAATGCAATCAAAATGCATCAATAAAAAACAAATTACAAATTAATTTCACGCTACACCAGATTCGGATCCTAAAACATATGACAAGTGTACAAGACACATTACATGCATGAATGAATGAGCCATATTGATCGATCATGCTGATGCACTTCCCAAGGTGGCAAACACAGCAAGAAGAACACCTGCGTAAACAAACAAACATTAAATATCTCAGCTTTACGAACAAACAACATAATACACATTAGGTAACCATAAAAGCAATAATCAACAAACATCAGAGTAATAGTCAAAAGATTGAGAAAGGGGTAATGATCAAATCAATGAAACAAAATGCAATTATATACACAATTTCATACAAACAGATAACCATGAATGCAACACCAAAATGCAACAATAAAGTGCAAAACTTAAATGCACGAGCTAAAATCAAACTATAAAATCGGCAACTTCTTTAAATCATATGTAACTATAAAATGCAACGATAAAATGCAACTATAAAATGCAACGATAAAATGCAACTATAAAATGCAACTATAAAATGCAACTTCAAACACAAGGACAGAATTCACGTCAAATATCCACCTAACACACTCACCCTTCAAAACGAAATGCAACACCAAAATGCAACCTAAAATGCAACACCAAAATACAACCAAGCTCAGATGACAACATTCATTTACATAATTCAACAAGCGAAAGTTTGAATCTTTCAACCAATGTTACTGACCAGTAAACCCCATAGTCAAATTCAGAGCAGAAATCATACAAATCTCCTATTCTCAAATTCAGAATCAATAAACACCCAAAGTCAACCCAATTTACACAGCTCAACACAAAATCATACTATATACTCACTTCAAACTCCCCCAATATCGAATTCTTCACATAATCTACACACAAAAATCCTTCCCAGAACCACAACAAATTCAAAAAGGGAAAGAAAGTCATACCATTATAACAGAAACCACCAATACCATTGACAACATCTGAGCCAAAACCCTCCGAGCCTCCATTAATCAAAACTCAACCTCACCCTCCACTCAACACTAACTCAATTTAAATCTCATCAACTCCAGCAAACTCAGAGTGGATCCAGATCCAGATCCAGATCCCAATCTCCATCTCCATCTCCATCATCTACGGTCTCCCTCTTGGTTTTGTACTCTCAGCCTCCCTCTTGGTTTTCCTCTCTCAGCCTTTTGTATTCTCAGCCTCTCCCCCGTTGCGTCGCTGCGTCTGGAGATGGGTTTCAAAGTGATGAATTGGGTGAGAAGGTGAGAGAAGATGAGAAGGTGAGAAGGTGAGAAGTGATAGAAAGGGTTTCTCACATAAATGACCTAACTACCCTCCTCACATTAAAATTCAGTCCATTGCTAACCAAACTAATTTTGAACTCCCTCACACGTGTCACAATTCTAACAATCCGATATATCAAACGTATGGTCCAGATCTGGACTCATGGATCCACCAAATAGTAGTGGATCCACCAGAGACGCCCTCAATGTAATGATTAGATTGTTCATTTAATGCAATTCCTCTCTCCTTACAAACCCACCATTTTCCCTCTCTCCTTAATCAATCCCTCTCTCCTTACAACCCCACCATTTTCCCTCTCTCCTTAATTAATCAATCCCTCTCTCCTTACAAACCCACCATTTTCATAATCCAAACCCTCTCTCCTTAATCAATCCCACCATTTTCAAAATCCAAGCTTTTTCATTTCCCCACCATTTTCATAATCCAAACCCTCTCTCCTTAATCAATCCCACCATTTTCATAATCCAAGCTTTTCATTTCCCCACCATTTTCATAATCTCAACCCATTCTAACCCATTTGTAAACCAAATAATCCCACTCTCAACTGCATTTTAACTGTTGCACCTCACATGTGCACCTTACTATTGCACTTTGTAGTTGCATCCTATAGTTGCATTTTTCCCATTTGCACTTCAGCATGCAGTCGTCCCTGTGTTGTGTTGCATTGCATTATTTTCAACAAAAATGATATGCTTCAGTATCATTTTACCTAAATTGTGTTCTGTTCGCAGTTGTATGGTAACGGATGATTCTCATTGTTTAGTGACTACATCGCCGAATGGGGCACCTTGTTGTTGCACCTTGTTGTTGCACCTTGTTGTTGCACATTGTTGTTGCACATTGTTGTTGTAGCTTATTGTTGCACCTTGTTGTTGCACCTTGTTGTTGCACCTTATTGTTGCACCTTACTGTTGATTCTTATTTTTGGGGCACAGAGTAACAATGCTAGTATGATGAACTTGTTTTTCAATTTTCATTCCCATAATGTAATATGTTATGCCCTATTTATGGAATCTAGAACTTTGAACGCTACTGAACTCCATGTATCTCTGGACTCTTTGTTGAGCTCTTAAATGTAGTCACATAAACTTCAACCATATTTACTAAAAGCCTAAACCCTACTGAAACCCTTCTACATTTATACAAAAAATGGGGAAAGGAGACTAAATGCAAAATCTAAATGCACATGCAAAATGCAACTACATTTTGATCTTGCATTTTGCAGTTGCATTTTTACAGTTGCATTTAAGACTACAATTGTGTTCCATGTTCATTGTATTGCTATTTTTGTATAAAATCAATATGCTTCAGTATCATTTACCTTTTTTTTTGTGGTGTTGGCAGATGGTAATCATAGTTGTACGATAACAGATGATCCGTTGTTTAGTGACTACATCGTCGAATGGGGTAACATATTGGACTTCGTTGTGTGCAGAGCACTTAACCTCGAAGCATGAACAATTTTTTCAGTCAATTGAGGCGGGGTTCTATTTCTACCGAACCTATGCAGCAGGGGGATTCCCATTTGTGTTAGGGTTTAGGTTTTAAAGTTTATTGTTTACGGTTTAGAGCTTTAGGGTTTAAGGTTTAGAGTTTATGATTTAAGGTTTAGGATTTAGGATTTAAGGTTTAGGGTTTTAGGGTTTAAGGTTAGATGGCTGGTGGACGTTTGGAGCAATGTGCTGATTGTACGCCCTGTTGAATGAAATTCAGTTTGTTTAGTTATCGCATTTCATTGTTGCATTTCACATGTGCATTTCACACATGCATTTTGATCTTGCATTTTGCAGTTGCATTTTACAGTTGCATTAAGGGTACAATTGTGTTCCATGGTCATTGTATTGCTATTTTTGTATAAATTTAATATGCTTCCGTGCTTTTAAGTTTGCTAAATAGATGGCTGGGGACGTTCAGAGCAATGTGTTGATGCAAAACTATTAGAAATTGTATTTTACTTGCAAATCATATTTTGATGAATTTAATTTTGATAAATGAACTTTTTGATGAAAACATTGTAATTTTCTTGTATGTCGCGATAATCTAATTGATTTCCCTTTCGAATATGCAACTTGAAAATGCACCTTGTTGTTGCACCTTGTTGTTGAAAATGCAACTTGAAAATGCACATATAAAATGCAACTAGAAATACAAGTTTGAATGCGCATGTGAACTGCATTTGCATCAGTAGGCTAAACCCCAATAACTTTAACCTGACAACAAGTCACACCCTCCCATTATCAAAAACGTTATGAAAAGGCTTACACAATCCAAACCCTAAAATAAATTAATGCGAGAACCTCTGGGCACACTCTCTTTGCGTAAGCTGCAATACAAGCTATAAGGCCACCACCTCCAACTGGTGCAAAAATTGCATGTATCGGTTTACCATTTGCTTGACGGCATATTTCCATCCCAATGGTTCCTTGTCCTGCAATGGCATCTGGATGATCAAAACGAGGTATAAATGTCCGGCCTTCTTTTTCAGCCCAATAGTTTCTTGGCGTAGGCTTGTGCTTCATCATACGCATCCCCCTCCAAAACGACAGTAGCTCCCAACCTCCTTACCGGCTTCCACTAAAATAAATAAAATCCCCAAACATATCAATCACATCTTATCTTAAATTCTATACCACACCACCATAATATAACTAGCAAAAAGAACACTTCAACAAATATTACAAAAACCTTTATATCTGGTGTAGTAACGAGCATGACAATCACCGCATCACAACCCAATTCACGAGCTGCAAGTGCAACCCCTTGAGCATGATTCCCTGCTGAAGAACAAATGACTCCTTCAGTTGCTCAGTAGTAAGCTTCCGCATCATATTATACGCTCCTCTAAGCTTAAACGAGAAAACCTGCAACAAAAATCATCACATCCATCAGTCTCATTGCTCATTCCCCCGACAATTTCAAAACATCATTTCACCAATTAGTCCCATTCCTCCACGCAACAAACAACAAAACTCCTTTGCAAACTTACCAACATAACAAATTCTAATGAAGACGAATAAACAACAAATCATCATCAAAGTGAAACAGACACTGACCTGCTGCAAGTCTTCTCTTTTAAGAAACACATTAACGCCCAACCTCTCAGACAGCTTATGCGCCAGCTCAAGCGGTGTCTACATCATCGAACCAAGAGGAAATCGAATTCGAGATCTCTGAAGTTTTGTACGGGATGATGACCCAGCCACCTAATGCGGCCAAACCAGAAGGGGATGGGAATGAAGCTTTGAACAAATCGGCCTACGACTCCAAATCTAGAGTTTCGTCACCAGATCTCCATCTCCATCATCTACCGTCTCGAGTGGATTCAGATCCAGATCCAGATCCTCTTTACCGCCTAATTCCGCACCATCTCAGCAAATCATTCAAAATCAAAACCCATAAAAAAAAGAGTAACACACAAACCCAGATCCAAATTCAAAAGACAAAACTGCTCCTAAACTCCTCCTAAACTCCACCCTCTTTACCTACCAAATTCGATCTGGTAGGTAGATCCAACTTGTAGATGTCCCTTTGGAATGACTACAGTAAACTCCTCCTAAACTCCACCATCACCTGCCCTCTACTCCTCACCCTCCTCCTCACCCGAAATCCAAAGCCTCAATGGAACACTAGGCTTCTCATCTCTACTCAAAACAAAAACCACAGCAGCCACCACCACAAATGCGAAATTCCAAATCATATCCAACACCACCACCGGCTTCGAATACGCCCAATCCAGACCCACGACGGTCTCCTCTTCGTCGTCTCTCTGGTTTCGATTTCCTCACTCGCCGCTGCGAGATGGTTTGAACGTGTGTAGATTTCACGAATTAGATGAGAAGGTGAGAGACTGACGGAGGAGCCGGTGAGAGGAGCGTAGGTGTCAGAAGGTGAGAGACTGACACAAAGACCAAACTACCCTCGACACATTAGCCCCCATTCAATACTAACCAAACTAAATTTAAACCCACCAGACACGTGTCACAATACAGAGTTTTCTATTAATCAGATGTGAGGTCCAGATCTGGACTCACAGACTCACCAAACAGTACCAGACCCACCAGAGACGCCCTCTACATATGAATACATGAATCAACGGTTCGAAATCATGTCCTCTCATTTTACAAATATTTTACAAATGTTTGTCATTCTTCCTTATTCAATCGTATATAGTTAGAAGTACTACACTTAAATTAGTTTCTTTACGAACACTATAATCTATGGAAAAGTCTATATTTTTGACGATAACAGTATAAGGCGAGTCATCTATGCATCAAACGTTATACATGGAGTTTTATAAGGTTTTGAAAAGCGAATTAGATGATCAAGACGGTGGCGGTGGGATGGGCGGATACCAAAGGTATGAAGTTTCATGCAACTTTTTCTATTTTGAGACAGAAGTTATCTTTTGTCTCGCTCTGGCGACAGATTTCTGCTACGAAATTAAGGAGTACAGCTAGATTATCCGATTTGTTTGACATTACCTTTTGATTCATATTCTCATATATAATTATTTTCATTAAATTATATGAATGAATTATTGAGTTGATTACTCCACAAAATATAAATCGAAATTTTGATTAACTTTAGATTAATTTATCACTAAAGTAAAAAAGACATTTAATTTATCAATGACAAAGTGACGTGAAACAAGTGAGATGGATCTATAGGCTACTAAAATGCCGTGCACTTTGGATGTGGCTTAGGTGATGAGCAGATTTAATATTGAAATAGTTGTTGTAGTCAAAGCTAATATTCGTAATTTAGTTATTATTATAGTGATCTAGTCGTTTTTGGCAGACACAACTTAGGTGAGAGACAAAAATCTTGTATGAATTTGTTGAGAGAAAATATCAGTTGAAACGCGTCCAATCTAGTTGAGAGAAAAAAACCTTATATTAGTTTATGGATCGTTGAATTGTTCGACAATGATGGAAACAGTGGCGGATTCAGCCTATAAATTTAGTTCATGTCAACTCATGATCGATAATAAACGAGTTGTTGGGCCTTAGTTTTGATGACTGACAAACACTAAGGACTAATATTGTGTTGAGATTTGATGTGATATGCAGAAAGAAATTAAAGAAAGCTCACTTGCCAAAGAAGGAATTAATCCAAGATTTAATCAAAGAAATAAAGAATAGTGGAGCGGTTATGCCAACTTTGGAAAGTGGCATTTATCATGGGATCATGGGAGCATTAATGACAAGAAGGAATTAATTCAGATTTAATCAAAGAAATAAAAGAACAAGAGGCAGGCAGCCGCGCCAACTTTGGAAGGTGGCATTTATGAAGAGATCATGCAAGCATTTATGAGACATCAAATAAGGAAAGCAAATCTGGTTGAGCATTTATGACACAAATAAGGAAAGCAAAATCTGAGTAAAGAGAAGAAGAAGACAAATACGAAGAGTATAAAAGGAGTCCAGAGCTTCGAAGCATGGTGCACAATATCCGAGAGCAAGAGGAGAAGAGAGTTCTTTGAGCCGGAGTATTGGTGTACATGCTGAGGAAGTTGCTGAGAAGCACATGTGGTGTGAGCTTTGTTAGGTTGAGTTTACGAGTTGCAAGTATTGTATCTAGTCGTTGTAGGCGATAGATAGTACGTTGTAATAGTCAAACAAGCATACCTTAAAGAAGCGTCATACGCATTCAAACCCTTCTCCGGAAGGTAGTGGTTTTACGCAGTAGTCTGGTTGGCTATTGTGGTTTCCACTATAAATCGTGAGTCTTACTTTCAGTTTTATTTAATTTAATTCCGCTGCGTTAACTGTTAACTGCAAACCCTCTCAGGGAACCCATAACTGAGTTACCTCAGAGGGAACGCTAACCTACGATCCAACAATTGGTATCAGAGCAGGTGCTCTAGATTTGTGTTAGCATTGCAGGTATAGATGGCAACTAGCAACTCAATCAACGACTCATTCTGGAAACCTCCAACACTGAACCCTGGAGAGTTTGACTGGTGGACTCAGCAAATTGAAGCCCATATTTGTTCTCTGGATGGGCAGTTATGGAGAGTGATCGAGCAAGGTCCAATCCCTATTGTAGACCCCAAAGACCCAACTAAGGAAAAGAATAGGGAGGACTACACTGATGCAGATTACAAGGCCTTGGAAAAGAACAATCGGGCCAAAAAGATTCTATATGCTTCTCTCACCCCTGGTGATCTAAAGAAGTCATGAAGTACAAGACTGCTAAGGATATTTGGAATGGATTGACCAGACTGTACGGAGGAAATGATGATATCAAAAGAATAGAATTTGGCAGCTTCAAGAGACTATGAGAGTGCCCTCCAAGGGAACACAGAATCGCTGAAGACTTTCACACTCGATTTCAGACTTATGTTGGGCAAATGGAGTTCTTGGGTGAAGTGATCCCTGAGTGGAAAGTCACACATCACTTCCTTCAAGCGCTGAACTCCAAATGGGATGTAGTAACCCTTGCACTACAAGCTCAGAGTAATATCAAGAGAATTACGCTTGAAGAATTGGTGGCTAAACTTCAGAGTCATGCTGGCATCATTGAAAGGAAAAATGCAAGAAGAGAACCTGAGCGAGCAAAGTCCATTGCACTGAAAATTGAAGAAGCTTTTGATCTAGCTCAGACTGACATGGGTGAAATGACATTCAGGATGAAGAAACTGCTCTCATGACAAGAGCTTCAGGATGGCAACCCTCAGAAGGAACCAGGAAGAACAACAGAAACTTCTAAGGGAAACAAGAGCAACTCGCGAAAAGTTTGATGACAAGGAAGTCATCTGCTATCACTGTCAGAAGAAGGGACACCGTATTGCAGACTGCAGAAGCAAGAAAAGAGGAGAGCCCCCTGCACAGAACACCAAGCAGGCATGCTTACCGCCTGGGGTGAATCCGACCCTGACAGTGAAGATGAATTACCTGTTAAGGAAGAGTGCCTAATGACTGGTCAAGGATCATCCAGCCAAGAACCATCTGAGGTAAATAACATTGATCTTTCTGATGATTTTGATTTTACTGACTCAGATTATATAGATGTGATTAGAGGTCTTCTTGAGACCAATGACAAGCTGAAGAAAACCATCACCAGTAAGAATGAGGAGATTGAACTACTGAAAAAGAAGTATGGTAGACTCTCAGTGTCGCACATGTGAGGAAAGTGTCAAGGAGACACATACAGGAAGAATTGCTCATCTAGAAACTGATAATGAGGAACTCCGTCACTCCCTAAAATGTGCCAGAGCAACAGAGGATGAGGTAAAGGACAAACTGGTCAAGGAAATGGCCGCTCTAAAGCTGGAAGAGACCAGCAAGGACTATGGGAAAAGGTTTGTCAGATCGGGTGTAGGATACACTCAAGAAGGAAGGAACATTGGATCTAAGTCAGATACCTCCGAAGGAATGCACAGAAAAGGGTGAGAGCTCGGCACGAGATAAAGGAAAAGGAATTGCTTACCCTACGCCACAATCTGTTCCATTTGATGCAAAAGTGGCTCACAAGATCTGGAAAGAACAGGCCACAAACCCTAGGCCACCCAAGGTAGATCTCATTGCTGCAAGAGAAAAGATCATACCAGCTGGAAGAAGCAAGTATGTTGGACTAAAAGCCACAAGGTATGCTGGCACTGTGGAAGGGATGGTCACTTAAGAGACTGCCACAAACTGAGAGATCTGCGTGAGAAAAACAGAGTAAGGTATGAAAGGGAACCAAGCTATCCCTCCCAGGGAAGTCTGTACCGCTACCCCCACAGGGTGCTCTGAACTACAGACGCAGAGTTCCTTTCCAGGAACAACAGATGAGGCTGCAGAGACAGAATCTACTATGTCGGAACAGAACCCCGACAAACTCCTAGACGTAGATTAGATTAAACTGTGATTTTAATTCTGGTTCTTCATTTACCTTTACTAAACCCAGTAGACCCAAGTTTGTCTGGGTCCGTAAGAACTGACCTTTCCTTTGCAGGTAAGAGTGACAGAAGATCCATGGTACATTGATAGCGGATGCTCAAGACACATGACTGGAAACGACGCATGGTTCATCACTCTTACTTACATGTCCGGAGGATCCATATTCTTCGGAAACAAAGGTATTGGTAAGATACAGGGTATAGGTAAGGTTGAAATTTCAAAAAATATAAAAATAGATAATGTTAGTTTAGTTGATAGCTTACGGTTTAATCTACTGAGTGCCTCACAGTTATGCATGAATGGTACAAATGAACTTATACTGACGACTAACGAATGCATTCTGAGGTGTTTAAGTTCAGGGAAGACTATTCTAAAGGGATCAGGAAAAATGAGCTTTACATGTTAGATCCAAATTTCATCCCTGACGAGGAAATCTGTCTAGCCACAGTGCATGATGATACTCTCTTATGGCATAGAAGACTAGGACACGTTGTCTGAAGCTTCTCTCCAAGCTACACAAAAACGAACTGGTTACGGGACTAACCAAAGTAGAAAGAGAGTTCAATGGAGTCTGTGATGCATGTGCTAGAGGAAAACAGCCAAGGACATCCTTCAAATCAAAACAAGTTGTAAGTACCGCTGCACCTCTTGAGAAAATACATATGGATTTGTGCGGTCCTGTGAACATCATGAGCAGAGGAGGAAACAGGTATATCTTAGTTATTGTTGATGACTATTCTAGATTTACATGGACCCTGTTCCTCCCGTCTAAAGATGAAACTTACACTGAGTTTGAAGCATGGCTGAAACGGATAGAGAACAAACTGAACAAACACTTAATATCCATCCGTACTGACAATGGAACCGAGTTTCGAAACTCGAGTTTTATCTCACTTTGCAGGGAACGAGGTATTGATCACAACTTCTCGGCCCCCAGAACTCCGCAACAGAATGGCGTGGTAGAAAGAAAGAACAGAACTCTAGAGAATATGGCCAGATCTATGCTGATAGGAAGTTCCGTTCCGAAGAATTTCTGGGCAGAAGCGGTGAATGCAGCAAGTTACATCCTGAACCGAGTGTCACTAAGACCCCTGATAGGGAAGACACCTTATGAACTGCTGTTTGGAAGGAAACCCAGTGTGGGACATCTGAGAGTGTTCGGCTGCAAGTGCTATGTTCATAACAATGGAAAAGAAAACTTAGGAAAGTTTGACCCAAGGAGCGATGAGGGAATTTTTGTTGGCTACTCAATCAACAAAAAGGCATATAAGGTTTACAACAAAAGGCTCCGCAAGGTTGAAGAAAGCATCCATGTAACTTTCGATGAAACTAATACAACTGAAGATCGTGTGGCAGACGATAATTCAGAGTTTTTAGTAAATGAGGATGATCTTCAACTACACTGGGATACGATGCAGATCCAGAGGTAGCACAGACTGCTGACCCTGTCGAAGAAGGTGAGAATGCTATCCCTCAGGAGGATAACAGGGAGGAAGCAGAACTTCAGGGGGAACAAGAAGGTGAACTCCCTCTCGAGGAAGGCTTGGACGAAGCTGAAACAGAAAGCAGCCACTAGGAGTGGACGACAGATCAGACCACCGTCCAGATTAAGAGATTATGAGTGCTACACCTCTCAAGAAGCATAAGCCTATCTGCCTTTGTCTCACTTGCTGAACCTAAGACGGTTTACGAGGCCTACGTGACCCTGACTGGGTCATGGCCATGCAGGAAGAACTTCACCAATTCGAACGAAACAAAGTTTGGAGATTGGTCCAAGACCAGAAGGTAGGAAAATCATTGGTACGAAATGGGTCTTTCGAAATAAAATGGATGATAAAGGAGTAGTTGTGAGGAACAAGGCTCGTCTTGTGGTAAAGGATACAATCAGCAAGAGGGAATAGACTACGACGAGACGTTTGCTCCGGTAGCTCGACTGGAAGCTATCAGGCTGTTGATAGCATATGCCACCCATCACAACTTCACTCTGCAGCAAATGGACGTAAAGACAGCTTTTCTTAACGGGGAACTCAAAGAAGATGTTTACGTGAGTCAGACACCGGGTTTCGAGAATACAGATTTACCTGATCACGTTTACATCTTGGACAAGGCACTATATGGACTAAAGCAGGCTCCCCGTGCCTGGTACGAAAGACTGTCAACATTTCTACTATCGAACGGTATGTGCGAGGAAAGATAGACAAGACCCTCTTCCTTCTGAGGGAAGGCAGAGATACACTGGTCGTTCAGATCTATGTGGACGACATCATTTTTGGGTCATCAAACGACAATCTGGTCAAGAGATTCACTCAGCTAATGGAGAGCGAGTTTGAAATGAGTATGATCGGCGAGCTCAAGTTTTTCTTAGGACTACAAGTTGAACAAGGAAAGGACGGAACAAGAGTTCATCAACAGAAATACTTGAAGGATCTTCTGAAGAAGTATGACATGGAATCATCAAAGCCGATGCATACACCTATGTCCCCAAATGATTCACTCGGAAAGGATGAGAGCTCACCCCCTGTAGACCCAACGGTGTACAGAGGGATGATAGGTTCGCTTTTATATCTTACAGCCAGTAGACCTGATATCTTATTCAGTGTGTGTTTGTGTGCCAGGTTTCAGAGTGACCCAAGGGAGACACACATCAAGGCTGTAAAAAGGATCCTGAGATACCTGAGAGGGGCAGACGATCTATGTCTGTGGTATCCCCGAGGAGGTAACCTTACACTTATTGGTTATACTGACGCTGACTATGCAGGTTGCCGAATGGACAGAAAATCAACATCAGGAATGGCACAGTTCTTAGGATCATCATTGATATCATGGGGATCGAAGAAGCAAAATTCGGTCGCACTTTCAACCGCGGAAGCTGAGTACGTAGCAAGTGCCGCTTGTTGTGCACAACTACTATGGTTGATGCAACAGCTAAGTGACTATGGAGTTGAGGGTTAATCAGGATGGAGTACTGCCCAACGGAACGACAAGTAGCAGACATCTTCACTAAGGCATTGCATAGAGAACCCTTCGAGAGACAGCGCTTAGAGCTCGGTATGATCTCTCTAAACTAGCCGTACCAAGTCGTGTATGATATTTCCCTCGATGATTGACTATGTTGGCATGCAGACAAAGCTTGATTTCAACTTCACATTATCATTAGCATGCTTGATTGATTGATACCGATGCACGTTTTATGTTATCATACACATAGTTTTGATATGAAATAGCAGTTGTTAATGTCATGCAAGTGATTTTTCTTGTCTAAGCCTATGTGAAGAACATCAATATTTTTGAACCCTCATTACAAGCCTAGATGTTCTTCCAAACTAACCCTAGCCGTAAACACTTATGAGTTCCAACTGCCATTTGAATTTATTTTGGAACTTGATTGCATGTGTCATGTCATATTTATTGTTTTGGTTGAGTGTAACATATTTGAATCATTCTGATTATACCGTGTTACACACCCTCAACCATGAGATAAAGCTAGGTTAGTGGGATTTGAGGCTCAATCAAATGATTTGATCAAGAGGGAGTAAAATCTGCATTATATGCGCCGAGCGCTAAAAGAGAAGTATGGATAAAGCAATGTGAATTCCCCTGACAGGAAAAGCACAATGTGGTGCAAATCTTGGATTGTCTGATGACAAACTAGCTATTGAAGAGGAATCTGATCAATTTTTCAAAGAATTAAAGATGATGCATATGGGCGCAACGTGAGAGGGATAGGGAAACATGGACTTCTCTACCCGAGTATTGTGAAGAAAATTCTTGAAAGGTGCTGCCATATTAGCCGAAGGCTAAAAGAAAATCTGCTTGGGAAGGGTTCAAAGAAGAAAACTGATCATAAGATGAAGTTGAAACTACAAGCTGTCTATGGGGGTGGAAAGAAGGCATGCCACCCCTGCGAAGAAAGTATTGAGGTCCCCCAGAGGAAATTCGTACTTTGAAGAAGAAAAACCATGTGGTTGAGACTGACACTAGAGACACTGCCACCCTCTGGAGGTAGTCAAGAGGATGGAGAAATCTCATTAGCAAACATCAAAGTCATCAGGATCTCTAGATGCACGTTTAAGATATTTGACAAGGAAGTGATCAAGGCAGAGGGAATTTGCGGATCTAGTGTTGAGCAATACCATTGTCACAGGAGAGTAGTTTACACAGCTCACAAAACAGATCCGCTATGTAGGATCGACCCTCATGAATCACTTCATGGTTATCTTCGATAGCTTCTAACCTAGTCAAGTCTCATGGTTCTCCAGCTTGATTCCCAGCACATCAGCCCCTTTATTTGAAAAACTTTGTTTGAACTTGCATTGACATTTGCACTGCTATTTCTTCTGAACTTGTGTGTTTTGATGGCGTTTATGGCATCCTATCTCTTAATTGTGCGTGTTTTGTGTTAATTGCGTCGTTGATTATCTTGCTTGACTTGCTGCCCTTTTCGATGATGTCAAAAGGGGGAAGTATACTAACACGCAGGTACACAACAGTTTGAGGGGGAATGCCAGGTGATAAGACTGTTCCTCATAAGGGTTATCATGCATATCCTGAGGGGGAAGTCTGATGCTTGGTGCATATCCTGAGGGGGAAGTCTAGTATCCTGAGAGGGAAATCGATGCACAGTTCTGAAAGGGGTATTTCATTCTTATATCTGATAAATGCTTTGATTGTCTATGCTGATTCTGATTATTGCTTATTGTGGTTTATTGCTTATCTGTGATAGTGGTTTGTCATCATCAAAAAGGGGGAATATTGTTGGGCCTTAGTTTTGATGACTGACAAACACTAAGGACTAATATTGTGTTGAGATTTGATGTGATATGCAGAAAGAAATTAAAGAAAGCTCACTTGCCAAAGAAGGAATTAATCCAAGATTTAATCAAAGAAATAAAGAATAGTGGAGCGGTTATGCCAACTTTGGAAAGTGGCATTTATCATGGGATCATGGGAGCATTAATGACAAGAAGGAATTAATTCAGATTTAATCAAAGAAATAAAAGAACAAGAGGCAGCCGCGCCAACTTTGGAAGGTGGCATTTATGAAGAGATCATGCAAGCATTTATGAGACATCAAATAAGGAAAGCAAATCTGGGTTGAGGCATTTATGACACAACAAATAAGGAAAGCAAAATCTGAGTAAAGAGAAGAAGAAGACCAAATACGAAGAGTATAAAAGGAGATCCAGAGCTTCGAAGCATGGGTGCACAATATCCGAGAGCAAGAGGAGAAGAGAGTTCTTTGAGCCGGAGTATTGGTGTACAGTGCTGAGGAAGTTGCTGAAGAAGCACATGTGGTGTGAGCTTTGTTAGGTTGAGTTTACGAGTTGCAAGTATTGTATCTAGTCGTTGTAGGCGATAGATAGTACGTTGTAATAGTCAAACAAGCATACCTTAAAGAAGCGTCACACGCATTCAAACCCTTCTCCGGAAGGTAGTGGTTTTACACAGTAGTCTGGTTGGCTATTGTGGTTTCCACTATAAATCGTGAGTCATTACTTTTAGTATTTAATTTAATTTAATTCCGCTGCGTTAATAGTTAACTGCAAACCCTCTCAGGGAACCCATAACTGAGTTACCTCAGAGGGAACGCTAACCCACGATCCAACACGAGTGATGATAGAGTAGTGACCCCATGTAAGATTGAATTTGTTAAGAATAATCCGACAATAAATTTGATTTAATTTAAGATTGCAGGAAGTCCTATACAATTTTACATAACTTGATCGCCACAGCAATGGAGCTGGCATGTTTACAAAACACGATGTAAAAAAGATTGGCTGATAATCGTCGAGATTGTGGCTGTTGGTTACAATAAATTTCTTTCGTTTGCATGTCGATTGGGTGGAACGAGGTCAACTGAAATTTAAAGATGAAATTTCTTAAGTATACTTAATTTGACTTCATTGATAAAAAAAGGGTTTTTAAGCGATAATCACCCGTTCAATACCAGTTTTTTGACAAAACCACCCTCTCAAAAATTTTTTTGACTTAACCACCCATTAATTTTGAAACATTTAATTTTGACACCCAAATACTGTTCCGACGACTTATTCAGATTAAATTGATGTTGACTTCGTTGACTAATAATTAAATAATAATTTTGTGATTAATAAACATAATCAAATAAGGTTAAACTAATTAATCTTTAACATAAGTCAACCGACATCCCCAAATCAACCCAAATAACCCAATTCCACAACAGCACAACCGACCGCCCAAACATTGTAAACCCTCTCACCATTCTCATAGCTCACGCTTTCACCAAAGCACCGAATCACGTTTTCAGATTCCGACAACATACCCAAAACCCTTCTTTCATGTTTCACCGACTCAGAGTTATACTCCGGTGCTGATTTCACCGCCATAAGTGGCGGAAAGCCGCTGTCGGAGCTTGATATTGCTAAGTCAACCTTGCCGAAACTTCCACGGCCGATCGTCTCTCCTTTTACCCACTCCATCACTTCAAAATCCGATTAATTTCAGCTCTTCCGATTGCGTTTATAGTTAGGGTTTTTGGTGGAAAATGGAGATGTAGAAAAACAGAGCAGAGAAGTGTGTTGTTGATGAAAGGCTGCTTATGTAGAAAACAGAGCAGGGTTTCGGAATTGGGTTGATTTGGGATGTCGGTTGACTTATGTTAAAGATTAATTAGTTTAACCTTATTTGATTATGTTTATTAATCACAAAATTATTATTTAATTACTAGTCAACGAAGTCAACGTCAATTTTACCTGAATAAGTCGTCGGAACAGTATTTGGGTGTCAAAATTAAATGTTTCAAAATTAATGAGTGATTAAGTCAAAAAAAATTTGAGAGGGTGGTTTTGTCAAAAAATTAGTATTGAACGGGTGGTTATCGCTTAAAAACCCATAAAAAAATTGTGAATTCGGAGAGAGCAAAAGTTAGTGTCTCGTGCAATGTGTCAGACCGATTGAGATTTGGTGCTGCTAACAATATTTTGCAGCCAAAAGTTAAACGTCGTCGTTGAATTGATAAGATCAAAATTATATCGTTTTGTAACGGATTCATAAATTTTGAATTTAAATTTTAGTAAAATTACATTGTTTTAATATAATTTAAATCAAAGCACGTCGTTTTAAAAATAAATTTTAAATTTTGATAATAAGTTATACTCCCTCTGTCCCATAATGTTTGTCCACTTTCCATTTTGGGTGTCCCCTTAAGTTTGTCCACTTTCCTTTATTCTCAACCACACATTCTACTTTTTACTCATTTACTTATTAATCATTTATTCTCAACCACACATTTTATACCCTCTTTCTACCTTAATTACCGTGCATTTTGTACTTTTGGACAAACAAAGCGGTACGGAGGGAGTATTTGACGGTAGGCTATATAGGATCTGAATTCGTGTTAGACGGTTTGATGAAGCTAGAGAGGCAAGAGGGCATGGCATGAGCCCACATAACACTTTCGTTATTAAGACCCGTTAAAAGTCATTGTATTCATTAAGTCAAATTATGTCTGATTTGTTGAGAACAGATTTGTTGTTGTCGACAAAACTGTAGATGACAATACGTTTTGTGAATACAACAAAATAAGATGCAATGCATATTATATATATTATTTTAGCTTATATATTGAGAGATGTATTCATGTGAATCCATTTATTTTGGTGGATGCATGAAATTTTGCATCAGTTAATTGCATTTTATTGATGTATCATATTGTGTCAACACATTAATGAGACATGTGAGTTGCACATGTTTTGCACGTGACATGCACGTGACAGATGCAATGACGTGGTGGAATCTCAGCCATTGATAAAATAGAATCAACGGATGCTAAGTGAGTTCTATTAATCTACCAAAATAGATGGACCCACACGAGATATCCTTGTGTACTGTCCAATGCAATATTGTGTATACTGTCTATTACAACCCATTCATTTTGAAATGAAAGTTTCCAGATTTTATTATTGGGATGAAGTGGATGTTGGGTTAGCAATGAGAGATAGGGGTATCCAAACAGCCCTTAAACCCAAAAGCCCGCTTTAATCCTGAAAGGTCGGCCCTCGTAAGCCCGATCCGGCCCATGCTGAATCCCGACTACAGCCCATGCCCGAAGCAACACATTAGGGCTCGGGTGTGCACCACAAAGCCCTTAAGGCATGAAAGCCCGGCCCGAAGGAAGCTCGACATTTACAAAACAAGCCTGAATTAATAATAATGAAGAAGTGACTCGAACCCTAGACCTAATCTAACCTAAGCAATCGTCTATCAATTAGAGCATCCAATTAACTCTGTTACTTCGTTAATTCATGTATTCATAACCAAAACAAATTCTTATACTATAAATACATCTTTAAGAAACCCTAAATTTCTCTCACAATTGTCAGCCGCTCTCTCAACTCTCAATTCCATCGCTCTCTCTAACTCTCACGTCCACCGCTCTATCCAACTCTCACGTCCGTCGCTCTTTCCAACCCTCACGTCCATCGCTCTCTCAAACAAGCCATGTCCTCTCGTCATTCTCTCAATCTTCCACAACTAGACAACCGATCTCCGCTCCGATATCATTCAATATTTCTATCACTACACGAGAGATACTGGTATTATTCATGTCTTCGCTTTTGTTTTTGTATTCATTATCTTGCTTGGGTATAGAAGTAGTTGTAGGCATTAAAATTTTATTAAAATGCTAAAAATAGAAGGAAATAATTGTTTTGAATTAATAATAAATTTTAATTCAATTTAATTATTTTGGACCTCGTTGGGCCATTGGGCCACAAACAAGCCCGCAAATCAAGCCCAGTCCAGTAGGAATTTTTCCCTATAAATAGAGTGTCCCTTGTTCATTAGAAGGGATCCAGAAAATTCATAAAGAAAACTCTCTGAGAAATCTTAGCTTATCGCAGTCAAGAAGTACGCACAACGTACCACATGCTACAGCTACTCAAAAAAGTCAAGCGCTTACGTGAGACTCAAGTCATCGTGATCCTCATTAACGCTACAGACAAGTTGCTTACGCATAATTCGTGGAGAAAATCCTAGCTGCAAGCAGTCATCAAGTACACAAATTGTACCGCCTGCTAGTCTATTCAAACACTGAAGTGAGAATAAAGTCTTCGCGACCCTCGCTTACGAACATAACAACTATTTACGTGTTTCACTCAAGTTACTAACGCACTTGCTACAGAAAAATTAAAACAACTCTTCACAACGACCATTCTTCCGAGCAGTCAACAAGTATACTGAAATCGTGCCGCCTGCTAAAGGATCAAATAATATTCAAGGGAGATTAAGTCATTGCGACCCTCTCAGGAAAAACAAGTTTGCTACGTGAGAGACATGCATAGTATATCTCGTGTACGCATACTACTCAAGTGGACAACACACCAGCATAGTTAGCTACGCTGTAAAATCAGAGGATTAATAGAGATTGTACACAAAACTTTCTAAAATCAATAAAACAAATCATTTGTTCTTTGTTTTGTATTTATACGAAATATTGTGTTTACAGTAGTCAAAGATCTCCTTCTAGTATTCGAATTGCTTGAATGGTTTTTGATCGATTTCTTTTTGGATCTGTTTGGATTTGTTCAGATCTATTTGGATCGGTTCAGATCTGTTCGGTTCTATTCAGATCTGTTCGAATCTGTTCGATTCTGTTCAAGATCTGATCGAATCTATTTTCTCATTTTGTTCAAATAACTTTATAAATTTTATTAACATCTAATTATGTTTTTGTTTGGTTTTGTAGGTTCGCTACTACTATGATGATCAAGTTATAAGGTTTGGTTACCTGAAACCTAAGATGAGTTTTTTTTATATTAAAACACGAGCTTTTAAAAGACCATATAAGTTCTACTTATTTAAATTTGCAGGAATTCGACCATGATTTTATCAGAAGAAGCTGAACACTAGTGATAATACAGTGCTTGATTTGATTAACCAAGATCAGCGAATCCGGTTTCCTCTTAACTTAACCTTCAATTTAAACCCTTTTCATGTCAAACTTGTAAAAGTGAAGTTATGAAATTGTTTGATGCATCTAAATCTGATTTGATTGCATATTTTGGGTCATTCAAGGGTAGAGCAAGTTTTACGACTGATATGTGGTAATCTAGGAAGAAAATGGGTTATATTAGTCTGACCGCGCATTGGGTTGATAATGAATGGCTTATGCATAAACGAATTCTTTCGTTTAAATGGTTGAATATCCTCATACTAGTGATCTTCTTGATGTCCTGCTTATGGGAAATTGATTGCATGGCATTTACATGACGAAGTGTTTACCATAACTTTAGATAAATCATCTAGTAATGATGTTCTTGTTGCAAAGTTGTATGATCAACTTATGTTTAGTAGTTTAAATAAGCAACTAATCCAACAAAGTAATTAATTGTTTAGTCAATATTGCTGCTACATTTAAAGCTTGTCAGCCGGTGGCTATTTTTAATCATGTATTAAAGTCCATGAAACTAAAATTTGATAAGTATTGGGCTGAATTTCCTGTGATTTTTTTTGGCGACTATTATAGATCCTCGTATTAAGTTGCTTGCCCTTCAAACTTGGCTGGGTATGTTGTTAGAATAAGGAAAACATGTAGGGTACATGTTGGACTTAAGGAAACATGAAGGACCAAGCTTGGGCAGTAAGTTTCTAAAGATATTCAAGGTTTCCTAAAAATATTCAAGGTTTCCTAAAGATATTCAAGGTTTCCTAAAGAAACCAAATCTTGATTATCTACTTACCTAAACCAACCTTAGCTAGGCCAACATGGTTTCCTAAGACTTGTATAAATACCCTACTTGTGTACTCTTGTTATTTAGTACAATCAATACTCTTTTCTCAACTTTTCTTTGTTTACTTCCTTACTTGTCATTCTTCCACACTCTACAAACTCAATATACTCTGAATTCTTTCATGGTATCAGGAGCAAGATCCTAAACAACTTCCGCACATAAAAAAAATCAAATTTTTTTTCCACAAACTCTCATCATGGATACTCGAGTTGTGGCAATACCAGTGGTCCTTAAGGGGCCTAATTATGTTCTATGGTCTAGAATGGCCAGAGTTACCTTGGGGAGTAAGGGGTTATGTTCTCATCTTGAGGGTGATAAGGCCCCCACAATTACTACCAAGATGTGATGAAGAGAAGTGGCTACAAGAGGACTTATTGGTGATGACCATACTACAAGCCTCTTTGGATGTGTCAATCCTTGAAGCCTACTCTTTTTGTGTGAATGCCAAAGCCCTGTGGGAGACACTTGAGAAGGTTTATGGCAACACAAGCAATCTGAGCCGTGTGTTTGAGGTCAAGAGGGCACTCAACACCCTAAGCCAAGATAATATGGAGTTCACAAAGCACTTTGGGAGGTTCAACACACTATGGGCAGAATTGGAGACATTGAGACCTCAAACTATTGATCCTGCAATCCTCAACAAAAGAAGGGAAGAAGATAAGGTGTTTGGGTTGCTGCAAACCCTAGATCACTCATACAAAGATCTTGTCAAACACATTCTAAGGGCAGACAAGCTCCCCTCCCTGGAAGAAGTGTGTGCACAAATTCAGAAGGAGCAAGGCTCCACTTATCTTTTTGAAGGGAAGGAGTTAAGTGTGGCTCATAGAGTTGTGGATGAAAAGGCTAACCAGGTGGTTAACAAAGTTGATGAGAGGAAGAGTTTGATGTGTGATCACTGCAAAAAAAGAGGCCATTTAAAAGACAAGTGTTGGATTCTACACCCTCACTTGAAACCTGCCAAATTCAAGCAACCACAAGCCAATAAAGCTAATGAGGACTCAACCGGACCTAAGGAGGATCAATACTTGAAGAAATCAGACCTAGATGCTCTCCTCCATGCCTTTAAGGAGAGCATGGGTAAGTCCAATGGTATGTCTCTCTTTGCTTCTAATAAATCTGATTACTGTATAGTCGACTCTGGTGCTTCACATCATATGATTTCGAACTCCAAACTAATCAAAAACATTCAACCAACAAAAGGACATGTAGAAATTGCTAATGGTGACCGTGTGCCTATTAAAGGATTAGGTATTGTTAGATTGTTTAATAAGGACTCTAAAGCTTACTTCATGCCTGATTTTACATCTAACCTCTTATCTGTCAAAAGAATTGCTACTGATCTTAATTGTTGGGTGATGTTTGGTCCTAATGAGCTTCGATTTCAGGATATTAAGACCGGTGCTCTTCTAGGTGAAGGTGTTTCCAAAGAAGGCCTCTATTTCCTTGACAACTTAGCTAGTTCCTATATTTCTTTGCATGATGAATCTTTTACTTTCAATTCAGAAGTATCTAATGCGAATAATGAAATTTGGCATGCTAGATTGGGGCATCCTCATCCGAGGGCATTAAACTTGTTGTTTCCTGATATTAAACTTAAACATGATGAATGTGAAGCATGTATATTAGGTAAACATCACAAATCAGTATTTCCAACTTCTAAAACATCATATGAAAACTGTTTTGACCTAGTACACTCGGATGTATGGACTGCCCCTTGCATATCTAGGGATAACCATAAGTACTTTGTTACATTCATAGATGAAAAGTCGAAATATACTTGGTTAACCCTATTACCTTCTAAGGATAGAGTACTAGATGCCTTCATTAATTTTCAGAATTATGTTACTAACCACTTCAATGCGAAGATCAAAACATTTAGAACAGATAATGGAGGAGAATACATGAGCAACGCATTCAAGCAACACCTAGCCAAGAATGGGATTGATCACCAAACGAGCTGCCCTTATACACCTCAACAGAATGGAGTGGCTGAAAGAAAGAATAGACATCTTATGGAGGTGGCACGGTCCATGATGTTTCACACTAATATGCCTAAGAGGTTTTGGGGGGATGCTGTTATGACAGCTTGCTACTTGATCAACAGAATTCCCACCAAAGTCCTCGATGACATATCTCCATATGAGGTACTAAACAAAACCAAACCTTCCATTAATCATCTAAAGGTTTTTGGGTGCCTTTGTTTTGTGTTAGTTCCAGGTGAGCTTCGAACTAAGCTGGATGAGAAAAGCACAAGGGCTGTGTTCATTGGATATTCTGCCACCCAAAAAGGATACAAGTGCTATGATCCTGTTTCAAGAAAGGTCTTGGTATCCAGGGATGTGAAGTTCATGGAATCCAAAGCTTACTTTGACAAGGCAGGATGGGAGGAAGTGAAAGATATCTCAAACTCTCCATCAGACAAAGTTGCAGCCTTGAGAAGGATCATTGACAACTTCATCACCACACCTTCGGTCCCTAGCACATCTCCTTGTGTTCCCCATCCTGATCATGAGGGGGGAATACAGGATGATGCACATGATGAATCTGATGAAGATTCAACCACAACTCCTCAAGAAGTTGACTCATCAAGTCATGATCAGGAAGAGAACCAGGAGAGTTCAGATTCTGTGAATGAAGAAGATGAAGATCAAACTCAGAATGATCAAGAGGAGAATGAAGAAGAAGCTGATCAAGGACAAACACACCCTGCTGATCAAGAACCAGAATCAATTCAAGCTGAGCAAACACAAACTCTAAGAAGAAGCACTAGGCTGAGGAAGTCTCCATCAAACTGGAAGATATTTTATAATGGTACTGCTGTTGCTTATCCTATTCAGTCTGTTTGTTCTTTGGATGGGTTCCCAAAGGATCACCGAAGCTTCATCAGCAAGTTGGACGAAGGGGAAGTCCCTAAGACCTATGAAGAGGCCAAAGACCACAAGGAATGGATGGCTGCAATTCAAGAAGAGACCAAAGCCATGGAGAGGAATGGAACTTGGCATGAATCTGATCTTCCCAAAGGTAAGAAGGCCGTGACCAGCAGATGGGTATTCACCATCAAATACAAGAGTGATGGACAGATTGAGAGGTACAAGGCAAGGTTAGTGGCAAGAGGATTCACTCAAACATATGGGGAAGACTACCTTGACACTTTTGCACCTGTGGCCAAGCTCCATTCAGTTCGAGTCATCCTCTCAGTTGCTACAAACCTAGGATGGGATCTATGGCAGATGGATGTCAAGAATGCATTCCTACAAGGTGAGCTTGAAGAAGAAGTCTATATGCATCCTCCACCAGGGCTTGAAAGCATGGTCAAACCAGGTAAGGTTCTTAGGCTTAAGAAAGCTATCTATGGTCTAAAGCAATCACCAAGGGCATGGTACCACAAGCTGAGCACAACTCTCATCAAAAGAGGATTCCACAAATCTCAAGCTGATCATACACTCTTCACCCTCACTACGCCATCAGGTATAGTTGTGATCCTTGTGTATGTTGATGATATCATCATCACAGGAGATGACAAACAAGGTATACTCGAA